>PVKA01000875.1:0-72833 GCA_004027165.1 Ctenomys sociabilis
CTCCCTCTCCTCTCTCCCTCTCCTCTCCCCTCTTCTCTCCTCTCCTCCCATCCTCTCTCTACTCTCTTCTCTCCCTCTCCCTTCTCTCTTTCTGGCATATAGACTACTTACAAATGACACAATGCAAATGAAGGTACTTGAGGATGGAGTAAGGTAAGCTTCCATAAGGCAGAGGCTCTCAATCTAGATTAGTAAATCAGTCTGGTACAGCCTTTAAGCCCTGTGAATTCACAGCAGCAGCTCCCTGTCCCTGACAATAAGCCAGTGCTGTGGCTCTTTCTGCGATGCTTGTGCTGCCTTAAAGGTCAGCAGTGGCCTTAAACTGATTCGATGAATGCAGGCTGACATGTACAGGACATGTGCAGGTCCCATAACCTTCTGTAGAAGAGACGGGACCATCCTGACAGATGCCGGGTCAGCTGTGCATCTGTGTTGTATGCGCTTGAGCCAGCAGGAGCAATTGGGACGTGGCTGTGTAACATGCACGTGACTACCTCTGGCCAAAGAGGCTGCTGGAATGCTGAATATGCTCATCTTGGCTGGGACTGCCCAGCAGCACAGAAAAGTGGCCTGCTTGTGCTCTGTGTATGGGTGCGCTGCACCCGGTCCTCTCCTCTTCCTGTCTGCCATCTCCCCACTCCATGTCCCATCTCCATGAAGTGCCGCCCCGCGTTTTTTCTCTCTCACCTTCCACCCTCATGTCTTTCCCCTGACCATGGACTTCACCCACCAGCAAATCAAGTTTCTCTCCTCCCAGTCATGAGTGTTGGGTTTCATGTCTCAGTGACCAGAGAGCAAATGGACACGAATGGTGCTAGAGTGTCCAGGGCATCTCAGGAAGAGACCCACAGCAGCTGGGGCCAGAGGTGTGCGGGAAGGCACTGCTGCACTCAAGCGGAGGCTGCCCAGACATCCCACCTGCAGGTCACGTGTGACTGTGGATGGCCACTGACGTGGCTTCCCCAGGCTGCAGATTTTGAGTATAGTTTGTGATTCGGATGATATTTTATGCCTCAGCAAAATGGCTTACTCTAAAGGGCAGGCACCATACTGCACTGTTTTCCAGGTGAAGCCATGAAGGGTAAAATCAGATCAAGCTTTCAACAAGTACCTTGAGAATCCATTGAGATTTCAGCTACTTCTGTGGAACCAGATATCGAAGTATTAATTCCACAAATCAAGGTCAAATGTTATGTTTCTATTATTCTCTTATAACAAACATATTTTAAAGGGAAGTTTTTTAAACTTATATGAACTACATTATATATTTCATAATCAGCCAAACCAGTTAGCCTTCACCTAGTGCAGCAGGCAGGACAAAAGGCTAGACACCGTGAGACGCCATTCACAGGACATCACACCTGTGTCTCAGAGGACGACAAAGGACTTGGATGAAACCCAGCCCTCACTCAGGAGTAGCTGTTTCTCTGATAGCCAGGAGTCCGGAGCAGTACAGTGATGCCCATGGTCCATATCCATATACAAAAGTGTTCTTGAAAGTGCTTAATAATACAACACTGAAAAGCACATAAGTGATCCTTGTAGATAAATGTGTAGCAAATGGTATATTCACACAAGAGAAGACATCAAAGCAAGGGAAGAAGCCAGGACTAGCAGTGCTAAGGATAAGTTGCAAAGCCAGAATAATTGATTTAAAAAAAAAAAATACACCAACTAGCATTCCTTCAGAAGAAACCCAAGATTGAGTAAAATTAAATGTGTCCACGGTATGCAGAAAATCCCTTCCTAGAGGAGAAATACATAAAACCTCCCTCCCTAGCAGGGAAAAGAGGCTGCAACTTGTGATGCTGTCTGGCTCCAAAAAGGATACACGCTGTGCCCAGTCTCCCTGAGAGCCTCCCACTCTGCCATGTTTATTGTGTATCAGGGAAGAAATGCCCTTCTGACTAGCCCAGGCTATGGAAAGCAGCGTTGTCCTGTGACCAGTATAAGCCGCAGGTCTAAGAGAGTTCAAAACATCTCATTCTCATAGGGTTTTCCTGAGGGCATTGCAAACCCTGGTAAGAAAACCACTAATAAGGTCTGTAGATTTCCAGGAATGCCTATCTCCTGGGAAAAGGAACCCATTAGTGTGCAGCTGCCCACATCTCTGGGTAGAAAGTGGAGAGAACCGGACATTAGACAGCCACTCATGCAATCCGTGCGCATGTTTTGTATGGTGAGCCCAGGGAAAGGAGGGCAGCCCCTGACAGCATAGTCTGTAGCTGCAGGACACCAGGACAGCACGTTGAAGGTGTAGCCTATAGCTGCAGGACAGGAGGGCGGCCCTCTGAAGGCATGGTCCGTAGCTGCGAACACAAGGGCGGCTCCTTGAAGGCGTGGTCCGTAGCTGCAGGACACAAGGGCGGCCCTCTGAAGGCGTGGTCCATAGCTGTGGACACAAGGGTGGCCCCCTTAAGGCGTGGTCTGTAGCTGCAGACACAAGGGCGGCCCCCTGAAGGCGTGGTCCGTAGCTTCGGACACAAGGCAGTCCTCCATTGAGTAGACACAGGAAGGCAGCTAAGACAACTCAGAGTCACAGAAGTGCCCTACTCCTCATACACTGCTCTGTACTAAAATGAACACCTTTGGTGTGTCCGAGGAATTTGTTCTCCAAAAAGAAAAAGTTTAAACCTTGCCTATAGATTGATAGGTTATGGCCCTAGTATGATGAATTATTATGGTGGTCATCTGATATGGTTGAAGCCCTTAAAACAACAGCTGACCTTCCCAGTGACCACTCCCTCCTTCCCCACTCCAGCCCTGGGTACAGCTTCCTTTGACCTTTCCCGCCCACACAAGTGATCCTCCTCCAATCGGCTCCTTGTATGTCACTAAACCTGACCTCAAACCCCACCCCTGGCAGAATTCCATAAAGTCTCAGGCTCCCTGTCTCAGGTCGGAGGATCTGCCCATCTCCCTGCCCTGGGTCCTCTCCGTGTACTTAGACTTTGACTCCCTCCCCATTTCTGCTTCTGTGCTGCACTACCACCACAGCTGCCATTACTGCAGACCTGGAAGGTGAGTAGTGCGACTCCCAGGGTATCCCCTGCCCGGGTTTGAGCTCCCTCACTTCTGCTTCTGCTTTTTGCCTCTGCCGCCTGCTAGCTCTCATCCAATACAGGCCAATCTCAGTCCTCACTCACAAGTCCAAAACTACAGAGGCTTTGCTTGGCTTTCGTCTCGTCTCATCTCGAAAAACGTGAGCTCACATCAAGCCTCCCCCATCTTCCTCAGCCATCTGGTCCCCGGCTCCCCACTCTTTCTAGTGACGACTGATAAAGTGGGTGTTGGCCTCTCTCATACTCACTCCAGGCTAAAAAGTGATGGCTTTTTAGTGGAAGTGACGTCGGGCTTTTGCCCTAATCTTTGGCTCACGTTAATTTGGCCACCATGGGAAATGCTCTTCCCGTCCTACAAAGCACAAGACTAATTTTTAAATTATATTATCACAACAGCAAATGGCTAGAAATCCCTTAAAGGCCTTTGTTGATTCTAAAAACACATCCCTCCCACCTTCTTCCCTGTACTACCCCCCTGCCATACCCATCGGTACTGCCTGCGCCACCCCTCCTCTGGAAACTGTCTTGTCAGTCTCCCTGGACCATGTCTTCACTCACTCCACCCTCTCTAGCAACACCTCTGCTATGTGCCTCTGCTTCCGGTTCCCGTGTAGATTCCGCTTCCTCTCTCTGCTCCACGCTGAAACCGCGGGCGCCAGCGTTTTCTCCTCCCACATTTCACATCCCCGCCCCCCCCACGATTCAACCTCCTCCCAGCCTGTGGCGGCCTGCAATGTGCCAGCCACCGCCGTCTTGTGGGCCACGTGGCTACCTGCCGCCATTGTGCAGTCGCTCCTCCTATGAAGTCAGAGCGACAACTCTCAGAGCTCTGTCACATGATGAACCGCAGCCATTTTATGTGCCATATGGCCATCTGTGGCCACCGTAGGGTCGGTCCTCCTGTGACGTCAGAGCGCCGCCTTGATGCGCCCCATCACGTGGCAAGCCACTGCCATCTTATGTGCAGTGTGGCCATCCACCTCTGTAAGGTCCCTCCTGTGATGTTGGAGCACCGACTTGCTATGCCAGCCGCACGCTGGGCCACTGCCATCTTCCGAGCCATATGGCCAGCTGCTACCATCTTGCAGCCTCTCTTTTGATATATAGTAACTATAAATAAGAGATTTTTGTGTTTTTCAAATTCTTGTAAGAGATCTGTATTAATTGACCTACAAAAGTTCTGACTAGTCTCTCATAACTACAAACTTAAAAAGGTCATAGTTTAACCTAGCCAAAAATACATTTGAGTGCACTCTCATTTTATAAAGATGTGTTTCCTATATGTACATGTTTTTATGTCATTCTGTAAATAGCTGCTCCTTTTTATTTGAATTCTAATATAGACTTAAAAGCATACTTTCTCCTAAGTTACCAGCTGGTCTTGGTAATATAAAATTAATTTATAATTACATAAAAACCATTAAAATGGGGGAAGATTGTTGGACAGGACTCGATTGGTGAATAGAGAGTGATCAACCTTTGTTCATCAGTAGAGAGCCCCCAATAATTTGGTCATTGGTTAGAAGACAAAGTTTATACAAAAATTAAAATAAAGTTTTCCCATAAAGGATGCTTAATATATTAAACATATTTATGCCTTCTGAAATATTGTATGCTACTATATAAATTTTCTTTCAGATGCAAACATATGCCTTTCTCTTATGCTCTAGGTATTTATAATAGGTTCCCATCAAGGCAACATGAGGTCATCAGCCAAATAATAATTTTATAACTAAAATTTATGTAATATGTATCCTATGTACATTTAGAGATGTAAAAACAAAGTGCAGATTTTGTATGGCTATTACGCTATACTGCTATGTATGACTGTTGATGTCAAATGATCTCTACAAAATTATATAACTGTTGTTCATTAATATTCTACAGGGATTTAATTGCTAAAATGTCTATGGTTGATAAGAAATAATAGTTCTCTGGTATTTCAAGTTACTTGATAAGATAAAACTAATAATCAAGTGTATTGCTCCAAACTAAGAATACTAATGTAGACTGAGATTCTCCTAAAAAACCCAACTATTACTGATTCCTATTTAATATCCCTGTCTGTTCCTGACATTTATGCCAAGCTAAAAAGGCAAATCTCGGCCCTCAAACTCCACAGGAAAACTTCCTTAATCTAACTTTCTGTGCCTTCAGTAATAGAGACCAAACTTAACTACACACACTGCCAACTTTTGGCTATGACACTCGGGACTCCCATCAAAGCAGGACCTTGACATGGTAAAGCTCAGCCTGAATAATGCTGCCACCCAAGCCAAGTGCGGTGAAGGACACTGGGTGTGAGCCTGCCTCAACCTGCATCAATCACTGGGACATCTACAAACTTGAGGGTCACTAGAAATGCGACTGCCCTGTCTGCCAGAGAGTGGGTAAGTCATCCAATCCCCTGCTCTCACAGGAATCCTCACTACGGCCAAATCATGTACTTGACCTGCTTGGTCTTGCTGCTGAAGAGCAACAACAGAGCTTGGGTTCCATCGCCCACACTGAGGCACCTGTGTCAGGAGTCCTGAGCCTCGCTGGACATCTCAGGTAGAAACCTCTTTTCCTGCTGACATGGAGGCCACACATAGTGTTCTTCCTGAATTCTAAAACTGCTGTATTAGCTCCAGTCTCCACAGTGGGTGTTGATGGTGACCTACAGGACCCCCTCAGGCAGGCCCATCCTTGCTGACTTCAGACACTGTTTTTCACTCTTAATTCCTTGTGATCCCAACCTGTCCCATACCTCTCATGGGGAGAGACCTCCTCCAAAAGCTCCACTTCTCTCTCACCTCTCTCTCCTCCCACAGTATACATTCTACAAACCCATCCTCAATGTACAACCAGCTCCTCCATCCTTTTCCTTTGTCGACCACATACTCTGAGTCACTTCCAGTCCCACTCGTGCCACACATGGTGTTCCTAGACTAGTGTGCCTCAGAGATCCACAGTGTTTCCCTACATTCCCCGATACCCAGTAACCCCCAAACACTGAGACTCAAGCCCATCATTCTCCAACCCCTTACCATTAGTTTTCTTAAAACTGTCTACCCACCATATAATACCTTCATTCTTTCTGTATTCAAACCCAATAGCTCCTATTGTTCAGTTCAAGATCTCAGAATTATTCATAATATGGTTACTCCTATTTACCCAGTAGTGCCAAACCCCTATATTATGCTCTCTCATATCCTTCCTTGCACTACTCACTTTACTGTCCTAGACCTCAAAGATGCCTTCTTCACCATTCCCTTGCACCCAGATTGTCAGGACCTCTTTGCCTTAACATGGACTGATCCAGACACTCCAATATCACAAAAGCTTACATGGACAGTCCTGCCTCAGGGTTCAGAGATAGGCTCCATTTCTTTAGTCAAGCCCTTGATGCTGACCTTGAGACCCTTGATTTCAAGCCCAGCCTGCTCCACCAGAATATCAATGACCTCCTCCTTTGTTCCCCCTCTCATGCCCTGGCCCTAAAACACACAGGTGCTCTTCACAATCTTCTGTCAGGATGATCTCACACAGACTCTCCGTCCAAAGATCAGATAGCTTCACCAAAAATCAAGTGTCTAAGACTCACCCTCACTCCCACTACTCACCACAGAGCCCTTCTTCAGGACCCTCAGGTGCCCCCCCAAAAACAAACTTTATCCTTCCTTGGTTTATCCAACTTCTTTGTCTCTGGGTTCCCAATTTTGCTTCCCTAGCACAGCCCCTCTATAGAGCAAGAAAAGGTTCCTTGTCAGAACCTCTAGACCTTACTGCTCCTATGCATCTCTCCTTTCACAAGCTACAACAAGCCCTCCTAAGGGTCCCAGCTCTCTACCCAATCCAACTCAGCCTATATACGTTTTACCCTATATACAATACAGTGAGCATTTTACAACATAAAAAGAGACCATCTTTTCAGGCAGTAACCCACCTTTCTAAGCAACTAGACAACACAGCTCACAGATAGACTCCATGTCTCCACACACAACAGCAGCCACACTAACATGAGACAAAAAACGCTTACTTTAGCACAATCTACCACAGTCCACTCACCCCATCATGTTAGTGAGCTCATCACACATAAGACAATTCCAGCCTTAATGACTCTTCATATATAACAAATTCACTTAATGTTCTTAGAGGATCCTCCTGTCACTGTTTCTACCTGTAGCCCTCGCAGTCTCACCACATTATTCTATACCTCTGATGAGGCCTCTCAATATAGTTGTGTCAGGATCCTACAGAAGACCCTGACTCCCTTTCCTCACATTGATGTCAAAAACTGAAGATCGATACTCCTCCTTTTCAACATGGTCATGGTAAAATGACAGTCAGATCATAGATGCACAGTCTTGCTCCTCCTGTGTCCTTTGATCATGATGAGATGTACTCATAATGTGCTGTCTTTCTAAATTTTTTTCAAGGTTTCTTCAGTCTCCAATGTGAGCCATCACTAATGATAAACTACTTCTAGCTGAGAGACCTGGCACTAACTTCCACAAGGGCATAAACCATCATCCTATCAGCTCCCCTCAGCCCCAAGACAATGCCCCCATTCAGCAGGAAGCAGTGTATGAGATACGTCGCCCCTTTTATAACAAGCAAAAGATGAGAATGATAGGTTATGGCATTAGTGCGAATTGCTTAATTATTATGGTGGTCATCTGATATGGCTGAAGCCCTTAAAATAACAGCTGCCCTTCCCAGTGAACACTCCCTCCTTCTCCACTCCAGCCCTGGGTACAGCTTCCTTTGACCTTTCCCTCCCACACAAGGAGCCTCCTCCAATCAGCTGCTTGTATGTCACTGAACCTGCCCCTCAGACTCCACCCCTGGCAGAACTCCATAAAGTCTCAGGCTCACTCTCTCAGGTCGGAGGATCTGCCCATTTCCCTGCCCTGGGGTCCTCTCCATGTATTTAGAGTTAATAAAGACTCTCCCTCCCCATTTCTGCTTCTGCGCTACACTACCACCGCCGCCGCCATCACTGCTGTCTCTAAACCTACCATAGATGACTTTGTAGCAATGAAATCCCTGTTTAAAAAAACATCCAGCTGACTGTGGTGGTAAGGGCCTCTAATCCCAGCACTTGAGAGGCTGAGACAGGAGGATTGCCAGCAGTTCAAGGCAGCCTGGCCTATAGTGAGCTCAAAGATAGCCTGAACTGAGGACTAGGGGTATAGCTCAATGGCACAAGCACCTGCCTGGCAAGCACAAGATCTCAAGTTTGATCCCTAGTACTGCAAAAGAAGATAGTCTGAACTACAGAGAGACTTTGTCCCAATAAATAAAAAGTAAAAATAAAAAGATACCTAAAAGATACATAAAATGTGACTTGAGAAATAAAAAAATCAATCAAAATTGCATATATTCACATTTATATCTACATAAAAGTTTAAGGTAAAAAATGATGGTAGCAGTTTAAATGACTATGGAAAGCTTGTTCTGTATACTGATTTGGGAAAATTTCAGCAGAAAAAAATTTAAATGAGAAAAGAGAAAATAATAGTATAAAAATAAATTTTATATAAAGTTTTATGATCAAAAGATAAATTTAGGAAAGAAAAAAGCATTCCCACCTGATAATCTAAATTCAGTGGTCCTGCGCATTACAAAGAAAAAAATTTCAGTTGCCAAAGGAATTTTCCTCAGTTAACTAAACACTGGGAAAATAATTGTAGTTTTTAAAAGAAATATAAATACACAACATTCATAAGAACATTCAGCCTCATTAAAATCAATAAAACAACTGTAGTCAGACTGTGAAGATTTGTGTCCTGCCAACATTTTGGGGTCCTAGCGGCCACTTGGCATTCTAAGGGTACTTTGGCGCAGACCATGCATAGGATTAGTGTCTTCTCCAGAGACCCCAGAGCCCTCTTCCCTATCGTCAAACAGGACGCAGCATGAGGACGGCGGCTGTGGACAACGAATAGGCCCAGGCCAGAGCTGCTGGCCCTTGACTTCGGCCCCGCCTCCAACTGTGAGACATCCCCCCTACCCAACCTCCCCCCAGGGCCGCCGCCACGGTCAAGGCCTCCCATGACTGTGGCTTGTTAAGCACACATGTGGGCCATGGGCAGGGGCAAATGCTTGGGAAAGGTAAATCTGTTTCAGAAAAGTAGATGCTGCTCAGTGTCTTAGTATCAGCCCAGAAATGGTGTAAATTACATTTTCAATCTGAGAATATAAAAATTACTATTTGAATGAAACAAAAGATAGGTACAAATACAAGATGGAACTAATGAATTACATGAAAGAGCTTGTGTAACAGAAAGTTGCCTAGACAAGTAGTAGTAAGATGAGTTACAAGCTGAAGAAGAAAGTAAATGAAAATAAATTTAAAGGACACAAAGGTATAAAACATGGGACACACCTGCCATAGTAATCCACATAGATTTGGTGGTGTGAAAATCTCGGCGTGCACAGCATCCAATTTAAGGACTCTGCTCCTTTCCTTGTCGGTGGCCTTGTCCGTTGGGAGCTGGGTCCCTCATCACTGAGCCGAGGCACATGTGTCATTTTAAGGAAAGAAGTGAGGAGATAAAGCACCACTGCGGAGGGCAGTGAGGGCAGTGGCCGCCTCCCCAGATAGCAAACGGAGCCGCAGGAGCTCGCCCTTGTGAGCTTGAGCTTGCAGGGGCCTTCCTAGTGAGGTGAATGGAATCTACCTTAAGGTGCCAACAGGCCACAACTGGCACTTAAATGGGCAGACAGTAATCAGGGCCTGTGCCATTTAGTATTTGCCTGAGAAGCTGGACAACACAGGGGGAATGCAAAACACAACTGGGAAGAATGTAAGTATGACAAAAATTTCATCATGCTACAACCAGGTGCTGAAAGCATAACTTGATAAAGTTGTTGCATCCAGGGCCAACACCTTGGCTCTACTTGTGGTGTAGCCCAGCGGGATTGTAAATCATCCCAAATAAAATTCAGGGGGCTAAACACTCAGGAGGCGGAGGCAGCAGCATCTTGGCCATGACGTTCTGAGCAAGACATCAAGAAGGGAAAAGTACTGCTGAAGGTCCCATGTTCCCAAGCATATCACAGAGAATTGCTAGCTTTTGTTGTTGTGCTCCTTTTAATTTTGCCAAATTAAACTTGATTATGGGGAAGAACTGAAGGGACAAACAGCAAGAAAATTCATAAAAAGGAATGATCAAATATGCAATGTTAACGTAGCTCAGAACAATCTTCCAAGATCATGAAAATAGTCATTTAAATAACAGCATTGGTCTAAATAAATGACAGAAATATGAATGTAACATGAAGAGTGGGCCAGAAATGCTGGAAAAAGTACAGGTAATCATACTTGATAAGGTGCTAGGAGCCCTGTGAAGTGGAGCTTTTCAGTCAGTAATTATAACTTGGTTTTTTAAAATGGTCTTACATAGTTTCTATTCTCCATGAACTCATGAAAATTTTGAGTGGGTTAGAGAATTAAATGGAAAAATTAGACTAAAACTTTATGAAAAAAAAAAAACACCTTTAACACCAAAGTATAAAACCTTGGAAATAAGCACACAAGCAATTTTAAAGAGAAGTAATTAATAGATAAACAGCATGAAAATACAAGATTTTTGTAAGAAAAATATTTGAAAGAGAAAACCTTAGAAAAACAAACATAAAGCTGTATCAATTATATCCTTAATGTTTAAAGAGCAAAAATGTGCAGACATTAACTTCTCAATTAGAAAATTGCTTGAAGACACAAGGAGCCATTAGACAAAAATAATATTTAACATAGGAAGAAATGATAAAGCAACCAATATAGAAGAAATTGAAATTATTTGGAAGACACCTTTTTTATCCACTCAGTACTTTGTAGCCATGTATTTCCCAGGTGATCTCCAGTATTTAGCACTGTGGGAATGTGCCTGAATTCTGTCTGTGGGTTGATCACCTCTTATCTCTGGAATTGTAAAGGAACTTTTGTTGTTCCTTAAAAACTGTTGTGGAAGTGTTTCTCTCACCTGTCTGATCAGTCCTTGCAGTGCTACCTGGGAAGCCTCCCAGCACTGCTGTGCTCTGACTGTGTCTCCAGACTTCACATGTGAGGAACTTAATCTGCAAAGACAGGCTATTGAGGAGGTGAGGCCTTTCGCAGGCACACCTGCAGCTTGAGGCTCTGTGCTTGCAGGCAGATCCATACATTGTGGGCGGGCCTGCAAGGCCACGGCTTCATGCAGAGGAGACATGAGCTCTTCTGCACGCTTGGCTCACCTGCCTGCCAGCAGCATCTGCTTGGTTCCAAGTTGGGAGCCTCCAGTGCCAGCCTCCTGGGACTTACCAGGGGCCACACCACCAGGAAAGCAAACCTCTGATCTTTATAAATGACTCCCAGTACTCAGGTATAGTTACAGGAAGAAAATCTGCCCCTGGAACTTAAATAAACACAACGCAGAACTATTAAGCACCTGATAATAAATTCTTTATGAATATTCTCTGTTAGCCTTTTTTGCACATTTCTAAAAGTCACTTCCTAGAATCTGGCACAAAATACATGAAAATAAATATCTCCCTCTTTGTTACTCTCTATAATATTATAATTTCATGCAATAGCCCATACTTGCATTTGAAAATCATCAATATGAAATTCACCTTTGGCTGTGGTGAGTAAACTGGCAAGTGAGGACCTGCCACACAATGCTTTGATCACTTAGTGCAGTAAAGGAGCCGGGAGATAGCTCAGTAGAATAAGTGCTTGCCCGACAAGTGTAAGGTCATGAGTTCAATCCCCAGTACCGGAGGGGGGGAAAAACAGAGGGCACTTAGCGTGGTAGTGCAGAAAAGAGGTGGAAGACAGATGGCACCCAGCTTAGAAGCGCACTATGAAGTTGTGACAGCAAGGCAGTGTGGGCTTTTCAAGGCAAATAGAATGACAGATTAGAAATAGGAGCTGCACAATGGACCCACACAGTTACAGTCAGCTGAGCTATGGTGAAGAAGCACAGGCAGCCCCTGGACAAAGGGTCGGCTTCTCCGTAAAATGTGATACACAACTGGGCATCTTCCGAGAACAAAATGAACTTAGGCATTAACTTAGCATCTTCCACAAACATTAACTCAACAGCCTCTGTAGAATATGATAGGAAAGTAGAAAACTACAAAAGCCTATAAGAAAAGAGAAAAATCTAGGAGATGGATTTTTAGATTTAATACCAAAATCATATTCCATGAAAGGAAAAACTGAGTGATTTAAACTTCACTAACTTTAAAGCCTTCTCTTCATTAAAAGACACCTTTTAAAAACATAAAGACAAGATTTGAGATAAACATGTTCAGAATACATATTTGACAACTTGTTCACAAAATATACAACAGAAAAAAATTTAAACTTAATCATTTTTAAGATGTGAGCAATCACTCTACCAAAGAGGCACCAATGCCAGTGGCCGCTGAGCAGATGGGAAGATGCCAACACTGGCACCAGTCAGAGAATTCCAGATTAACCACAACACACCCATGAGTGCCTCTGAGTCCACGACAGTGACAACACAGGACGCAGGCAGAAGAAACTCGCTCATCTCTGGTGCAAAGGCAACAGTGTTGTCTCTGTGGGCAGCAGTCTGTCTGGCAGTTTCCCACAAAGCTAAACCTACTCTTATTTCATGATCCCGTGGTAATGTTCCCTACTATTTACACAGATGAATGAAAGCTTCATCCACACAAAACCTTGCACAAGTCCCATCACCCCTGCTTGCCCTGAAGACTGCCACAGAGACCTGGTAGCCTGCCCCAGGCCTCTGGCCTTCCCCCAGCAGTCTGCTGATTCCGGCCACCACTCTTCACTCTGAAGACCACCTGGGAGCCCTGCCTCCCACAGTACCCAGCAGGAGCCATGAGGAATGCTACCTGTGCCAACCCACATCCAACAGAGCCTTGCACACCTTCGGGCTGCACTGAGCCTGAGCAGTTACCTCTTGAACTGCGGCTTGGCTCTCCCTCCTCAATGAGGTAAAAAGCACATGAGCCCCACACAGCAGGAGCTGTGTTGAGCCAACTCTCTCCTCCCATATTCGGGAAAACCTTGCTGACCATACCCTGCCCATCTAGTACCATTACAAAAAGTGACAAAAGGAAAGGACAAAAGGCCAACTCAGACTTCTAGCACACCCAAAACAAGTCCAGGAGCCAAGGTCACAGAAGAACTTGGAAGTCACACACCTGAAATTTCTGAGATGATAACAGCAACAGAAGTGAGCAAACAACAACTGCATGAGACTGTGGTGGAAATCAAATCAGAAATAATCTCTCAGGTAAAAAAAAAATGAAATGACAGCAATTGTGAAAGAATTGCCCAACACATCTAAAGAAGACACGGATTAAAAAAAAATAGAAGGAAATAGGAAAACGATGAAAACATTGAATGAACAATATAATAAAGAATTAGAATGCATGAAGCAGATTCAAACAGACATCCAGGACATTAAGAATTCCATTAAAAGCTGGAAAAAACACTTGAATGAAGCAGAAGATAGAATTCAGACCATAAACATAGCATTGCAGTTGGTGAATATGAAAAGAAGCATCTCTTAACAATAATGAGAAACCAGGAAATAACAATACAACAGCTGCAAGATGATGTAAAGCAAAGTAATATAAGACTAATATGTATCAATGAAACAGCTGGAGATAGTACAACAGACATCAAAAGAGCGTTTTCAGAAATAACAAAAAATGTCCCAGGCACAGAAAAAGAATCTCATACAGAAAACTGAGGCATATAGAACTCCAGCTAGCCATAATTGAAATAAATCATCACCCAGACAAATACTAATCAAGATCCTAGAAACTGAGCAAAAGAACAGAATATTAAAAACAAAGAGAAGAAACAGATCACTTATCATGGAAAGCCCATCAGAATTATGGCAAATTTCTCAACATACACCATCAAATAAAGAAGAGCTTAGAGTGAGATATTTGAGGTCCTGAAAGAAAACAACTTTCAACCCAGATTGATGTATCCTGCAAAATTATCTATCAGATTTAATAGAGAGATCTGATACTTCTATGACAAAGAACAACTGAAGAAATTCATGTTAACAAAACCAACCTTACAAAGAATACTAACATATTTTAGAAAGAGGAACAGATGACCACAACTTCAGCAACAACAGGACAACTGAGCAGAGAAAGCAATCAGGAGAACAAGTAGGGATCCTACAGTAGGAAAACAAAATGACAAAGATAAGCCAATACATATCAGTTATAACTACAAATGTAAATGGCCTCAATTCCCCAATTGAAAGAAGCAGACTGGCAGAGTAGATCAAAAACAGAATCCAACAGGGCTGGGGAGAGGGCTCAGGGGTGGGGAGATGGCTCAATAGAATAAGCGCTTGCCTGGCAAGTGCAAGGGCCTGAGTTCAATCCCCAGTTCTACCAAAAAAAAAAAAAATTCAACAATATGCTGCATATAATAAACATATTTAACACAAAAGGAAATTCATGGACAAAATGTTAAAGGATGGAAAACAAAATACCACATGTGACAGGAACCCAGAAAAAAGAAGTGGTAGCTATTCTGGTTGCCGACAATGTCATCTTCAAGTCAAGTGGGATTAAAAGAGACAAAGAAGATAACTACATACTTGTTAGGGGAAACCTGCAAGAGGACAAGCTAACAATTTTATAAATATATGTGCACCTAAGCAACCAACTGCGTAAGACAAATTTTAACAGACATGAAAAATCTAATGAGAAATAACATAATTTCATTGGAGACTTTAACACACCACTGACACAGATTGATCATCTATGCAAAAAATGAGCAAAGAAATAACAGAGCTAACCCAAATTTGTGAAGAAATGGACTTCGTAGAACTTCACAGAGTGTTACAACCAGGAGTATCAGAATACACATTTTTCTCAGATGCACTTGGGATGCTCTCCAAAATAGATTATGTGCTAGCATACAGAGCATGCTTAAGTAAATGCAAAAGAGTCAAAATTATCCCATGTATATTATATGACTACAGAGTAGTGAAACTGGAAATTATTAACAAAAGAAACAACCAAAACACTACAAGCACTTGGAAATGAAATAATAACCTCTTGAACAATCAGTGGGTCACAGATGAAATTAAAGAAGTTAAACAATATTTACAGTCTGACAAGTGCAAATACAACTTACTGGAACTTGTGGGATGCACTGAAAGTTATCTTAAGTGGAAATTTACAGTGATAAATTCTCACATCAGGAAAACAGAACAAGCCCAAATAAACAATCTTATGCTGTGCTTCAACCTCCTAGAAAAAGAAGAGCAAGGCAGGAAACTATAAAGATCAGACGAAAAATAAATGCAATTGAGATGAAGTAAACAATATGAAGCATTAATGAGTCAGAGAGTTGGTTCTTTGAATCCTACTTTTTTTTTTGTTTTTTTGTTTTTGCTTTTTTTTTTTTTTTTTTTTTTTTTTTTTTTTTTTTTTTTTTTTTTTTTTTGTGGAACTGGGTATTGAACTCAGGCCCTTGCACTTGCCAGGGAAGCACTTATTCCACTAAGTCATCTCCCCAGCCCGGGTTTTTTGAAAGAATAAATAAAATTGATAAACCCATAGCCAACCTCATTAAAATAAGGACAAAAAAAATTCAAATTTATGCAGTAAGGAATGAAAAGTGTGAAATCACTACAGACCCTATAAAAATTCAGAGGATTATCAATACTTATTTCCAAAATTTTTACTCTCACAGAATGAAAAACACAAAAGAAATGGACAGAGTCCTAGATACATATAAACTATCAAAGATAAATCTAGAAGATATAAAAATTATGAATAACCCAATATCAGCCAATGAAATTGAAATGTAATAAAAAATCTGCCACCACTACCACCAACAAAAGCCCAGCTCCTGATGGAGTCACAGATAAATTTTACAAGAAATTGAGGGAGGACCTAATGCCAACTCTTCTCAAACGCTTCAGTAATATTGAAAGAGAAGATATTCTCCCAAACTAAGAGAGGGAGGCAAGTACTACTCACACCAAAGCCAGAGAAGGACCCAACCAAAAAAATAAATAAATAAAAAGAGCTACAAACCAATCTCCCAAAGAACATAGATGAAAAATCCTCAGTAAAATACTAGCAAACAGAATGCAGCAAATCATTGAGAACATCATACATCATGACCAAGTGGGATTCATCTCAGGCATGCAAGGATGCCTAATATATGCAAAACCCTAAATGTAATGCACCACACCAATAGTGCCGAAGGCAAAAGCCACACGATCATTTCAATAGTTGCAGAAAAGGCTTTAGACAAAGCATAACACTCATATTTATGATTTTTAAAAAACTGCAGAAAATAAAAATAAACTGTCTTTATCTCAAACTGACAAAATCAATCAACAAGAAACCAACAGCCAACATCATACTAAATGGACAAATACTGAAATCCTTCACTTTAAAATCAGGAACAAGACAAGGATTCCCACTGTCAGCATTTCTGTTTAATGTAGTTCTGTAAACATTGCTCAGTAATTAAACAAGAGGAAGAAATAAAAGGAATGTAATTGGATAGGAAGAAGTGAGATGATCACTATTTGCAGATGACATGATACTCTACCTAGCAGACCTCAGCAGCTCCACCAAGACACATGTAGATTAAATCAGCAACTTCAATGTAGCAGAATACAAAGTCAGCACTCAAACATCAATAGCATTTTCTTTTTTTTTTTTTTTTTTTTTTTTTTTTTTTTTTTTTTTTTTTTTTTTTTTTTTTTTTTTTTTTTTTTTTTTTTTTTTTTTTGATCTTTTTGAGACAGGGTCTCACTATGCAGTTCAGGTTGGCCTTAAGCTCACTTTGTAGCACAGGCTGGTCTCGAACTCACAACAATCCTCCTGCCTCAGCCTCCCAAGTGATGGAATTATAGGCATGTACCACCACGCCCAGCCTCAATAGCATTTCTATACACAAACAACAAATGCAACAAGAGAGAAATTATGGACATCACAAAATTTTTACAATAACATCCAATCTGAGCAACTACACCAAGAGACTCTCATCTTGGTCTTCTAAATGTGTGCCATCTTCAGTTATTATTATACTCTTTAAAATATATTTTTAAAAAGTAGTAAAAAGGCAAGAAAAAATGTTTCTTGAAAGCATAAGGTAATATTAAATTATTAGCCAATCTTATCTAACTGTATCTGTTAATCTGAGCAAAAAATCTGATGACAAAAATAGATAATATGGTTGTTATATTATTTATTAGCTATTGATTAGCTATTCTTGCTTTGAAAATCTGTAATCTATATATTTTTGAATGTTATCCTCTTTCTGTCTTTATTTCTGATATTTGTTTTTACTCTTCAAAATAAAATAAAATATACAAGAACAACAAAAAACAGGCACCAGCAAGGTAGCGTAGTGGACTCAAGCACACACTTAGGCAAGTTTAGGCAAGCACAGGGACCATGGCTGGGTCCTGGTTAGCGCACACCATGCAGCCCCTGCCCCAGGGTGGCTGAGCCGGCAAGAGTCCCGTAGAACGCACAGGCATGGTGGCTCATGGCTGTGCTCCCAGCGCTGGGGAGGCTGACAGCAGGAGGGTCACCAGAGTCTGAGCTGCGCAGTGACATGCTGTAACAACCAAATACATAAAAGCATTAAATTTTTTTTAAAAATTAAAAAATAACACTGAAAAAAGTACCAAAGCAATATATGTGTACCCATGTTTATAGCAGCACAATTCACCTAACTAAATTTTGGAAATGACCCAAACGCCCATCAACTGAGAGAAGGAAAAACTGGGATGAGGAAAATGACAGATGAAAGAAGGAACAGATATATTTAGGTACATGCAGGATAGTTTGCATAATTTACTGTCAATTTTTTCTGGTCTTTTTACATATTTAGGACAGGGTGAGCCTAGGGGTGGGGCCAGCATGGCAGGCTACAGATCAGACCCTGGCCTCTGTGTCTGCCTAAGCAGGTGCTTTAATCCGCTGAGCTATTTGGCCAGCCCTGGTGGTCTTTTGAAAGAAGCAGTTAAGCTTGATTTTTTTTAATCTCATTTTTCTTACTCTTTTAAATGTCTTATAACTTCTTTGTTATTGCTTTAAAAAAAAAAACAAATCTTACAAGTTTATATCTGGTAATCTGAACAACTACTTTGAAGATAGCATCATGTAATACAACAATCACTGTTGAATTACTATTACTTTGTTTAGTGAAATCTTTTATCATTTCTAATGCTTTTTTTCTCTTCTATCACTATTTTATCTTCTTATAAAAAACTTGCATGAAGAGCCATAATTGTGAGGGTTCCAAACAACCAAATTATCCTTTATTAAATGACTATATACATAAACTGTAGTAGATCCCAACAGTAGAATGTTATATGACACTAAAAAGAAATAGGCTGTCAAACCATAGAAACCTAATGGTTTTCATAATTGGTATTGTACAAGGTGCATACATGACATTGTACTTGCAGACATTATTACAGCAGTTGTCTTTAATCAGAAACTTAAGAGAGTGTAGCTGTAGACTTATTTTTTATAGCTGAATTGTACCACAGATTCAATAATTAATACTATCCACCTTGTTATCTTCCTAGTGGTTGTCCATACATAGTACTAGAAACTGACATAATAACCTGTCTAGCCACTATTAGTGCAAGTCTTGTTTCCCATAGAATTATGCATAAATACTGCAAATTTATCCTAACTGTACTTTCTGTATAAACACATCTTGGTTCTTCCTTTGTATCCCCCTTCTTTTTTTTTTTTTGTCTAGATCTATCAAAGATGGCACTCTGTTGTCATCAAACCACTATAGGTGTCTGAACTCGGCAGTTCAGGTTGATGGCTTCTCACACAGCACTCACAATCCAACACAGTCCAGCATTCCACAATAATAGTGACTTATTTGAAGAAGTTGATAACTGTACTGTAACATCATGAAACTCAGTTGTGCCCCAAATTTTCTCATCAAGGAGATTATGGAGCCACAGAGGAAGGAGACTGGTGATCTATAGTGTGCCTGGGGTGAGTCATATGGAGAGAAAACCTTCTCTCGGGCTCTCACGGAGAGCAAACTGGTCAAGCAATGGCCGTGATTCATCCACATGGCTGACACTGACAAGGTATCTACAGAGTACGGTACAGGACTACAAGATAAACCCTCAGGAGACTTCACTGACCTCATCAGAAACAAAAGCTACATTTTTTGGTATATAGGTCTTGCTCTATTTTGGTCTTAACCATCCAGCAGAAAAGTATAAAAATCAGGTATATAATGTGAGGCTATAATAATAGGTTGAGCTGTAAAGGGCTATAGTCCACAACTTCTTCAAACCTAAATGCATATTACTAAGTGAAAGATATCTGAGAAGGCCATGTACTAACTAACTTCAGCTACATGACATTCTGAAGGAAAAAAAAAATAATAATCTATGGCACTGATAAAAAGATATGCAGCTATCACAGGTCAGGGCTGAGAGGTGTAAAGAGGAGGATGAGCCTAAGAAACTTGAACAGAGAGAAGCTCCTTTGTATGACTCCACAGTGGCTGGTACACGGTGCTACGGATCTGTCAATATATAATTCGCAGAATGCACAGCACAGGGGAGGAGCCCCAGGGCGAGGCCCAGACTGGAGGCAGCTGTGAGGCAGTTCAGGTCCATGGCTTCTCACACAGCGCCACCGCGGTGTGGAGCGACGCGCGGGCCACGCTATGGGTGTGCCCGTGCAGCGGTGTTTAGAAACTTTCTGCTTAATTTTGCAGTGAAGCTATCGCGTCTTTACAAAGTGAAACTTAGCCAGGCGTGGTGGTGAACACAGGTATGTACTCTCTGCACTCTAGGCAGCAGGGGCGCAAGCTCAAGCCCAGCCTGGGATGAGCTGCCTCTCAGTGAGAACCCTTCTCGGAATAAAAATAAAGAAGAGCTAGCGAGCGGTCCCCGGAAGTGGAGAAAGGCTTGGGCAGAGGCACGGAGCACAATCCCCAGCTCTGCACACACAGAGAACTTACTGTGAAAAGGCGCGAGCCATCGAGTCACAAAAGACACCAGGACAATGTAGATGCATTTGTTGGTGACAGAAAGCAGTCCTGAAGAGATGCAAGCTGTTGGACTCCAGGCATGCGGCGCCCAGGACAGCAGAAGGGTAGGGACGTGAACGGGCTGGGCTCCGGGGGTCTGGAGGGCTCAGGTGGTGACTGCGGTGTGGCATTCTCGGGGACTTCGTGCGCTTGCGCACATCCACAAGCCTGTTCAAGGCAAAGGGTGAGCCCCATACACGACGAACTTTGGATAACAGTGTCATGGAGCTCAGCCGGTAGGAGGAGCTGGGGAAGTGGCTCCATCGGCTACTCTGTGCTCATTGTTCATGGAAAAATGCAAGTTCTAATAACTAATATTTTTGCTCTAAAATCTAAAGCTTGCTAATTTTAGAAAACATGACTCAAATGCTTTAACGCGTCGGCCCCCTGCCTATGTTTCAGAAACGAGGACGCTGCTTCACTCAGTGTCCTTTCACGACTGAATGTTTCACAGTGCTGCAAAACATGAGGTCCACGTCAAGGCACATAACATCGAAACCTTCAGGCACTGAGATGCTAAATGCGCTTGACAGTTTACACTGAAATGTTAGAAGTATGATGATTATGCAAAGAAAACCAAAATACAATCAGTGAGCTTGACTTTGTGCATGTTTTGTTTCTTGGCTAAGGACCCAGTGGCTGTGTTTCTTCTGCCTGTACCCTCAATCAAGGGCTTGAAATTGTGCCTTGTGGGTGTGTGGCTAGGAGTTCACAGTGTACCTTGTAAGCTCCAGGAGGAGTATTTTGTATCACCAGCAGTGAAGAACCCTGCGGAGAGCTAAAATGCACTCCTGCATGTAAAATAAGAAAGAGAAAATGAGGGCAGGGAGAAAACTAACCGTTGGCCCCACACCCTGACACGACAAGGTGCTTGAGTGGCCCAGCTCAGAAGCACACCCTTCCAGCCTGAGAGCCACTTGCTGTGAGCTATTGCTACAAAATCCCTTTCCAAATAGTACTGGTCCCTCTGGCTCTCTTCAAATAAGTTGCAGATAGCATAGAACTAGGTTGTATTTCCAAGATGGTAAGTTCTACAATCTCTTCACCACCAAAAGACATCTTTGCTCTTCGATTAGTTAGATACCCAAAACACATTTCAGCAAAGAAAATGAATAAAAGTCAGAGGCAGAAGTGGCCTCTCCGTTTCCGTCACTCTTCATGGCTGGTCCAGCGCTTGCTGGCCATGCCCATACCCTGCTTATCTGAAGCTCCGGTGAGCCTGTGTGCCCAGGTGCCATTGCTTGGAATTCATTCGAGATGCTCTGTTTAAAGACCCTCATGGGGCATTGTGGGAGCTGCCAGTTCAGTCCTGACTGGGCATCTCAGTCATTTAATGAGATCCTGTCTCCAGGTCACAGGGGACTGGGGTGCAGCTCAGTGAAAAGACCCTGGGCTTAGTACCTGGGCCTACATAGAAAGGGCAGGAGACACACACATCAAGGGCTTTAGGTGACGTGATTCAGACAGTAGAGGAGGTAGACTGAAAAGTGCTAGCTTCGGCCACATGGAGCACAGCTGTGGTGGTCCTCTCACCTGGAAGCCGGTTCCTCTTCTGTCAGTACAATCCACAACTTACCTGCCAGCGTCACAGGACTGCTGCGACTGGCCAGTAGGACAACGAATGCAAAGGGCGCCCTGAAACACCAACGGTGAAGAGTGCTGCTTTGTTATTTCCACAAGGAAGACAGCTAAAGTGCCCTGGGATTAAAAATAGCAGGTCTAACCTTGTCAAACTCAGGTTACCCGTCACCATGGCAAAAGATGATGTGCTTTCAGCTGAATGTTTTCCCAAACTATGAGACTGAAGTGTTGAATGATAGGCCCACACAGTCCCTACCATGCTTGTTTAATAGGATACTGACCCACACCTTCACAATGCCCACTGAAAATGGTTTTTAAGGTATCAAAAGACAAGCACATTTGCAGAAGGCTAAAAGAGTTTAAGAAATTCTTCGAAACAGTTTTCCTAAAAACCATTGCCTCAGGGTTTTGAGTCAGAAAACTACTTGGTGCCCAAATTAAACTTAACTCTCATTAGAAAACCCCAAAAGCACTGTCTGTGAGGAATGCTGAAAATGTATTTCTCCTTCAAAAGCTAAGACTGACAGCTGGAGTGGTGCCAGAATTCACAAGGGGTTGTGCTCATTACACCCTCAAGGAGGAGGCTGGATTTAGCCTTGTCTGTGGGTCTCCACACTCAGCAACCCAGCCACTGCATCACAGCTCAAAGATGGCAATGGGTGGCCTGTGGACAAGCGCCACCAGATCTCTACTGAATTATTTCTGCTAGGCAGGGAGCAGAGAAATGTGCACCCCAGACCTGAGAACCAGGGCCAGCTCAGGATACAGCACCTGCCTTGCATAAGGAGGCCCTGGGTTCCATCTCAAGCACAAGCACTGGGGAGAGAGAGCAAGGGAGGGAGGGAATGAGGGAGGAGGAGGAGACAGGGAGAGTGGGAGGAGAGAGGAAGGGAGAGGGAGAGAGAAACAGGGAGAGAGAGGACAGGACAGACAGAGACAGGAAGAAGGAGAGAGACACAGAGACACACAGAGAGACAGACAGATGGTGGGAGAGAGGGAGGAAAAAGGAGGAGGAGGAGGAGGGAGGGAGTAAGGAAATGAAAGACATAAAAAGAAGAAAGGGAAGGGAGGAAGGGAAAAGGAAGGAAAGAATGGTGGGAGGGAAAGAATGGTGAAAGCCCTCCTTTCAGCCCAGCAAGCCAGATGCCTGCTTAGGAGCTTCTCTTGCTCGGTCTTGACCAGAACCAGGAACCCATGGGGGTGCAGGTCAGAAGCCTGGAGACCCTGCATGCCCTGGAAGCAGCAGAGGGACCTGACAGAGCTCCTAGCCAAGTTCCAGAGAACAGCAGAAAACTCTTGCATAAGCACACTGAAAAGAAATGAATCCAAAATAGTAGAATTTAATGAAGTATTTATGTGTCTCAAAAATCAACTGACTAGCTGTGTCCCTAGTATTTTTTTAAATAAGTGTAATAACGCCTAGTGTCACGTTCCTCCAAGCTGTTTCTAAGAGTCCACCCCAAAAACAAAACAATGCCAAACATGGAAAAATAGTGCACGTATCAGATCAGCTGGTACGTTGCCAAGGCACCGCTCCAATGTGTAAAAGGACTGTGTTTGTAACACTATGGAAAGTAATTTGGAAAAACATTATGACATGAGATTTCATGCAAAATATGATAATAGCTAGTGACAAGCCTTCACAATGTGTCAGGTGCATGTCTGAGATATCTTAGATTACCTTACTTCAATCTCAGAGTGGGCACTGCAGTTTACCTACTTCTTGAAAGGAGGGGCTTTAGATTCAGAAGGGCTAGGCAAGCTGCCCATTATGTGGTGTCACACGGAGTTGAGTAGCAGAACCAGAGCTTGAAGCATGTCATTCAATCTCGGTGTCTCACACTTGCAATGACCATGCTAGATTAAGAGCACACATGCAGGGGGCTGGGGAGATGACTCAGTGGAATAAGCACTTCCCTGGCAAGCGCAAGGGCCTGAGTTTAATCCCTGATTCCACCAAAAAAAAAAAAAAAGAAAAGAAAAGAAAGAGCACACATGCATACATCCATGCAGGTATGCATGTAGAAACAAAGATTCCTCACTACTAATAATTATTCTAGATTAAACAAACATACATGGTCTGATAGGCGTGGGTACACAAATATGAGTAAAGATTGCTCATACAATGACCATACTAGATTAACAGCACACATACATAGATGTGTAGCTGTACATGTTTAAATGCTGGAACTCTATACATCAGCTATTTGGGATTATTTTATTAAGCTGTAAGACTCAAGGATGTTGATAATTCTTTACACCTTTTGCATTGTTAGTTATAACAACTTCAGCTACTTTCAAACTACAAATGCTCTCTTCTGTCTGATACCCCGGCCCAGCACCTAGACAGAAGGGGGCAGGAGGTGGTGGAGCCCGAGTGCAACTCGCATCTGTGATGAGTGGCTGCCTAGAGGCAGCTCTGCAGCCCCAAGGGCTCTGTACCAGCTCGGGAGGCTCTGGCACCTGCGGTTGTCTGTCTTCTGTCCCTTTCATTCAGCACTTCCTTATTTCATTAGTCTCATATTTTCCCTATCTAAAATAGAACTGTGTTACGATGTTAAAATATCAGGGACTGTGGTGGACAGCTCTTTTAAACCAGGAGGGGAAAAGAAGGCAAAAGCAGCACAATGTTCAGCTAAGCGGCACCGCTGGACTAGGCACAGTGTGTGGGTGGTGTGCTCCACCCAGGCGGGCCTGCTGCAGTGTGGGCTCAGGCAGAAACACTGAGCCTGGTGCAGGCCCTGGCTGGGGCCAAGGTGCAGTGTCCTCGTCTGGCACAGAGAAGACAGCCGGGCCAGAATGCAAGGTTGCTGTGAAAATTAATTAAATGCCACATCCTAGCCATAGCCAAGGATTCCTTGCATAATAGAGCCTAACCGCATAAGGAGTAATCATGACAATCAACGAAGGGGATGCTAGAAAATTAAAAAGCCTCTGCACAGCAAAGGAAATGAGCCACAGAGCGAAGCGACAACCTGCAGAAGGGAAAGAGGCTCTGCAAGCTATCCCCAGGCAGAAGACTAACATCTAGAATATATAAAGAACTCAAAAAATTAGGCCATTCAAAATAAAGGGGCCAGTGAAAAACTGGGCAACTGGGATAAACAGACACTTCTCGGAGGAAGAAGTGCAAATGACCAGTCAACACTTGGAGGAAATGTTCAACATTGCTGGTCATTACAGAAATGTAAATTCAAGCAACAATGAGATTCCGTCTTACTCCAGAAAGAATTTTTATCGTAAGGACCCAGAAACCAACAAAAGCTAGTGAGGCTGTAGGGGAAAAGGAACCCTTCTGCACTACTGGTGAATGTGAAAATCAGTATGGAGATTCCTCGAAAAGCTAAAACTAGACATTCTGTCTGTCTGAGGGGCTGGGGAGATGGCTCAGTAGGCTAAGTGCTTCCCTGGCAAGCACAAGGGTCTGAGTTCAATCCCCAGTTCTGCCTCCCCAAAAAAAGAAAAAAGAAATTCCATCTGACCCGACTCTAGTTCTCTGGGATCTGCTCCTAGAAGAATTCAGTCAACTCTGCTCAGTGACACATGCGTGACCAAGCCTACAGCTGTGCACCTCACTAGCCAAATCTTGGCTGTGGTCTGTGCGTGGACCTGTGAGTGGCTGAGAACAATGTGGCACAGCACCTCAGGGGTGCACCACTCAGCCACAAGGGAGTACAATTTTGATTCATTTGGCAGAAACTGCCTGGCCCTTGGCACCCTGATGCTAAGTGAGATGACTGTCACAGAAGGTCCAGTCTCCCATGGTTTCTCTGATATGTGAGGCGCAAACGTAAACAAAGAGCAGGGAGCCTTCGAGGGGACTCTGGAGATGGGGCCAGGTGTCTGCATGGGGGCAGGGGACAGGGAGGAGGAGGAAGTGATGGAGAGGTGACCACGGGGTGGGGGTGGGGTGCATCAAGCCTGAGAGGAATCCTATGCATTACGGTGACCTGCACAGGTAGCAAGTTGAGCAAATGCAATGCCACATCAATAAAATGCAGTGTTGGTGTGAAGTTCTTAACGGCAACACTGCTTGCTCCACAGCAAGTGCTCAGGAGTGTTCACTGCTGCAGGAACATAGCAGCAGCCATGAGAGGAGGTGACACTGAGGTTGCCCAGCCTTCTCATCTTACCCAGTGGGGGACTCCAGGCGGCGGAGGCTGTCTCGGTGGAAAGAAGAGCCAAAGACAGGGGCCTGTCCACTTCAAAACATGCTCCTTAGCGCAGCCTCTGGGACTGTCAGAAATGCAGGCTCTCAAGCCAGGTGTGGTGAGGTACCCATTAAGCCAGAACTCTGGAGGCTGAGAGACAAGAGGATCACAAGTTCAAGCCCAGACTAAGAAACATAGCAAGATTTGTCTCATAGGAAGAAATAAAAGAGAAGCATGGGTTCAGCAGAGCCTGAGGCCTTACTACAAAAACAGAAAAAAGAAAAGGAGACTGAGCTCAGGAACAGGAGCAGAGAGGATGCAGGTCCTGTTTCTCCACATCTTGTCCTGAACTCGGGGTGGAGCCTGGACCCGAGCAGCCTCCCGCCCCCCGACCTCGGAGCTCAAAGGCCACACCTTCCCTGTGAGAGATTCTGCCGCCAAGCTTGCCCTGGGGAAGCCCGTCACCCGTCCGTCCGTAACCTTCCCATAGGCCAGGCTCATCTTCAGAAGAGAAGGAGAAAGGAAATGGGAAGGTGAGCTTTCATCTCGGATCCTGAGTCTGTTTTATTTCTTCAGCAAATCGCTCCCAGCAGACCCTGATGAAGTAGCCCCCACTGCTTCCAGCAGGAGGCCCGCCGAGGTAGGGGCAGAGCATGCTTTCCTAAATTATGCTGTCAGCTGGAAATTAGCGATTGACCTGTGGACCCCTTCTTAATAAGAACAGCCCTGCTGGTATTGACTTATAGGAAGCCTTACTTCCTTTTGCAATATGAGTAGTGGTAAGTTTTCCTCAGAGGCACCTCATGCTTTTAAGAGTTCCTCTAACAAATGGAACTTTAACAAGGCAGGAGCGATTTCACATGCTTATAGACTGTTCTGCTTGACGATTTGCCTAATTGAGTGCACTTTGGGGAGACTCCAGTGCTACAGATATGCAAGAAAGCGACTTGGAGTTCCTGTGATCCGAGAAGACGAGCAGCTCAAGGTCGTGCATGTTTGTGATTTTGATCTTGCCCACAACAAAGGCACCGATTTTAACTGGGGCGGCCTCAAGCCCCAAATCTTAAGGCTTCACAAAAACAGAATCTCACCCTTGCTCATGAGCTTTCCAGGGGTGAGACGCTTTGCCCCACCCTTGGGTCTCAGGGTCCAGGGTGCCACGTGGGGCTCTGCTGTCCCTCTGTGCGGCTCCTTCAGCTCCCAACTGGGCAAGGCCTTCTTTTGCAAATCGCGTCAGCCTCCTTATACCAGGCAGGTGCCTTATTAACCTCACGCTTCCACAAGAGGCCATTGGCTCTACCCCAGTCACTCTGCCATGGCCTGCAGTGTGGAGCCTCTAGGAAGCACAGGGTCCTGGGCACGGTGAGCAGGACACTCAACCAGCGCTGCTTGCCTGGCCTCGCCCACACAGCAGGGCAGAGAGCACTGCGCGCTAGGAAGATGCCCCTTCATGGGCAGGTCTGAGGACGTGAGGTCCGCGGGCCTTGTTGCTGCTAGAGACCGCTCACCTCTGCTCCGTGGGAGCTCCTTCACAGCCCAGAGCTCAGTAAGAAAATGGAAGTGGACTCGTAAATGAGAGTGCGCTCATGTAGATGACGCTGTCGAGGGCAATTCCAGGCCGAGCACCTGGCAATTGCTCCCGAGAGAGTCTTCCTTAGGCTTCACAAAAAATTGCTTGTGCATCATTGGAAAATTTAGTTTCCTGTAGCTCATGGACACGGGATTACATAACTGAAGGTCTCCTTTTTGCCTTCTGTGCTGGAAAGCTGGCAGCTGGTGCAGTCCTCTGAACTTGGCCCCACTTCTGGTGCCGTTTGGCGACTATCTAGTTTTTTATCGTTCTTTGTCACTTTCACTATTAATGTTGCTTGTCCTGGAACTTAGCTCCTTTTGTGGGCATTCACGAGCCATTTATAGAACAAGATGAAGCCTATGTAAGCAGAAGCAGCTCTAGGCGCTGCCCCTGAGTAGCCGCTGCCCTGCCACGGTGGGCGCACAGCAAGGCCTGCGCCTGCAAGCATGCATGTGGAAACCTGTCCACATCTTGGGAAGACACTTGTATCCTCACGAAGAAAGAGACAAAGCAAAACTGTATAAACGAAAAGCCAGGGAACAATTGGATGACCAAAATTCCTTAGTCGTAAAATAAAAGACAAAATATAAAGATAAATGGAGAAATCCTAAAATAAGTGAACAAGGGGGAAACAAAGGCTACTGGGGGAAACAAGAGTAAGTGACTTTTGCCCTGTTCTCAATTTACATGAATAAGATCTTTTCTATTTAAATGTCCCCCTGTGACTAATTCCCTAGGGATGCCCCACTCCATTTTCTCCGAAGAGATTCTGTAATAGCAATAGCAATATCAAGAGCAATAGTCAGGTGTCATATTATTGGGCCTAATAAATCCCTGAGACCAAATTTGTGAGGTGAGTGACTTGGATTGGTTAAGCATTTTGTGTTCCCCTCTAAAAGTGTTTAGCTGCCTAAACATCTATAAGCCGTTGCTGTTGTGCTTTTACATTAACCATGTTGTCTATGGTTAGAAAATATTATACCCCACATTTAATTTGTGGGGAAATAGATCTCATGGTAAGTGCACCACCACAGCGTGTTTTAGAAATCAGGGTTATTTTTAGTGGTGGGAGACTTTATTTACAACACTGTATCTGCCCAGGTCCTTTGCTAAAGCTCTCAGAAGGCTGCTCCTGGGACTGACTTCTGACGGCACCCCCAGGAACTTTTCCCTGAGAGGTGTGGCGGCATGTGGAGGCGGGCTTGGGATGTGCTCTAGACACAAGCATGCACGCACAAAGTACAGGCATGGAATGAGGAGGGACAGAAGCGGTGCTTCCTAGGGTGTGACATGGGCTGTGTGCACAGAATCCCAAATCCCAGGGCACAAGCAAGCCAGACGAGTGAAAGTCACATCCTTGGAAGGATGTAGCATGTGCCAGACACTTCCTCGGGGGCAGCAGAACACTGGAAGTCACTTCCCCAACTAATCCACATCACCAAAATGTTTCTGGAATACTAAGGGCAGAAGCAGCATGGAGGAACGTTTACAAAGAAGGAAACCCAGCTGGAAAGGTGGGCAGTGCAGAGACCAGTGAGGGGCATGGCCAGGTCCCCACATGCAGCAGGTCTGGGAAGCCTCAGGCTACACACAGTAGGCTGACTGCAGTTCGCAAAAGCCTCCTCTGTATCTTTATAGAAACCAGAAAAGAGGAGTCCAAAGGCTTCCCAAAGCAACCATTGTGAAAGGGAACTATTCATGGCCCTGATTTTATTAGCACATATTACACACACATTGTTGAAATCATACACCGTATCCCAAATGGGTATAACTGTCCCATGGGAGTTGATTGGTTGTCTCCCATGGGTGACTTAAGAAGGTGGGAATGCTGCCCTGATGGGACTGTTGCACGCTGCACACACAAGGTGAATGATCCTATTAGAGGATTATTAATTAACAAAATCATTTTTCTAAAAAAGGAGAAAGGCCAGATCTGCAGGCCCAGGCCTCAAATCGTCTGGGGCAGGCAGAGCTGCAATGAGCAGAGCCGGTTACTGGGGGGGGGGGGGGCAGAGTGGCCTGGACCCCACAGCACTCCAGATGTGGTCAGCAGCGTCGTGGGAAGCCTCAGTGTTAAGATCTTCATTGACAGTGGGGCCGTATCTGCCCTAAATCACTTAGAGAATGCAAGGGAGGAAATGGGAACAGCTCTGCAGGTGCAGGCGGGTGGCATCTAAACACCTCCCTGGAACAGTCCCTGTGCTGCAGGCTTGGTCATGACAGGCTCTGGGGTGCTTGGAGTCTGAGGGCCCCAGTGCACCCGACGACTTTTCTGCTGATGGACACTAGTTGGCCGGCGATGAACCAGGAGGTGCCCAGAGAACCGAGCAGATGGCGAGAGAGGTGCCCTGGGGACCATTTCGGGCCCACCTCCATCCTCTGGCTCCCACCTGCTCTCTGCTCCTGCGTACTGTGGAGGGAGCATCCCAGTCCCACTGCTACAGTCCAGATTATCAAGGGGATTCAAGTAATGCGAGAAACACACGTCTGCAGAGTGCTTACAATGGTCACCCAGGAGTCAGCTGCACAAGACACCTGTCATGGACAGCAAGAATCCAGCTGGGGCCTGGATTCCACAGCAATGGCCTGCAGGAGTCCACCTGGGAGCTTGGATCCCATAACAACGTCCCGCACAAGTCCGGCTGGGGCCTGGATCCCACAACTGTCTCATGCACGTCCCTATCAAGGATCTGCACCAGAAAGTCCCCATCCAGTGGGGGGCCTGGAACATCTGCACCGGCACGGGGAAGGGAGAGTCTGCAGAGGGATCTGCACTGGGGCAGGAAGCAACATTCAAGTCCTAGGTGAAGAGCAGGGCGCCCCCAGAGAGAACCTTATCCAGGCAGCAGTGAGGGCCGGAGCTTCTCCAGCGAGAAGAGCAGAGCCTGTCAGGAGAGCCAGCTGAGGCAAAGCTCGTCCTAGAAGTCAGCAGCATGTAGTGCTGCCCCTGGGTTCTTCTTTCATGCTGTGGACAAGAGTCCCTGGCCACCAGCCTGCTGGCTGCCACCAGCCAGTCTACTGCACGCTGCGCACTCTCCCCAGGGCGCTTGGCCCAGCTGTGGGCCTGAAGCCATGGAGTGCCCACCCAGGGATCACTGCAGTTGCACCACTGGCCATGTCGGCATGCTTCTCCTTAGTCTTTTTTAAAGATTGTCTAAAAAAAAAAAAAAAAAAAAAAAAAAAAACCCAAAAGAAAAAATAAAGACTGTCTCGCTGCTCATAGCTGTTTTAGAATAACATTCTATGTCTAGTTTATTTTCACATAAAATGTTTCTTTTTCCAGTATGGGAAACCCAGACCCTGGGCTGGGTTTCCTTTAGTTATGTGGATCTGTCATCGGCTTTTTTCATCCTGCTGTGACTCTCAAAGGCAGGGCCCTCTCCTTGTGTCAAAGTGCTCAGGGACTACTGCCCGAACCCCACTACCACCCCAAGTCCTCTTGCTCCCTCCATGAGCTCTCCATGCTGGTTCTCCAAACTCTTTCTCATCCTTGGAACACATACCTAGAGGTGGGAATGGGGCTCCCTTTGCTACTTTGGGGTTCTGTCACCCCTCTCTGCTTTTCCTACATTCTGGCCACCGCTATGTAAATAGCCCCTTGATTAAGCTGGTGTCGAACTGCTCATCGAGTGCAACATCTGTTTCTTGCTGGGATGTTAACTGATGAAGAAATTGGCACTGGAAATAGCGGTGGGAAGCAGACCCTTGGCACGTGATTCTGGGAGCGGCTCCTCTCGCCACAGGGAGAGGAGACACAGAGCAAGCTGCCCACTGAAGCACATGCTGAAGACCCTCAGATCCCAGTAAGGCAGAGCAGATGAAGGGCAAGTGGAGGGCCAGAGTTTAGAACCCAGTTTGTCATTGCAGAGCCCCAGAGTGATAGTGTGGGAGCAGGGCATGCAGCCTCGGGATGCTCCTCAAAGCAGAAGGTGGTGGCCCTTAGCTGGAGCCAACTTCGTCCTCTAGAAGACATTCTTGACGGCCACCTCTGTGGGGGTGAGGCCAGTACTGGCAGCTAGGAGTCAGGTGCCAGGGGTGCTTTAAGCCTCATATCATCTGGCCCCAAGATGAATGGAGATGTGGCTGAGAACTTTGCTCTAGAAAGAACTGGAATACGGGAGCAGGCAGCTGAGGGTGCGAATGGGGAGCAAAAAGTCTCTGCGGCAGTTTGCACAAGGTTCTTGTCTGCTTCAGTCTTGGTCAGGGAGTGGGTAGAGGACCACACTAAGAGCCTGAAGTCAAGGCCTGCAGAGAGACACTGAGGCACCTGGGCTCACACAGGTGTGAGCTGGGCTCAGATGCAGCTGCACAGGTCTTCTGAAGCACTCAAAAGTTTCAGGTGACTCCATGCAAGCTGCAAGTCCTCTGCATGAAGCCAACTCTCAGGCTTCCAACTTGCCCATGCCCACAGATGGGTAGTGAGAGCTCAACAGAATCAGAGCAAAGAAGCACTGCGGTTGCTCAGGAAATAGTCTGCAGCCAAGCCAAGCTCTACGGAAGAAGCCAGGAGCAGATGTGAGAGGAGATGGTAGAGTGTGCCAGGCCAAGTGAAGTTAGACATGAGGTCTGAGCAGACCACACAGCCAAGGAGCCTGTACCACTGTGGATGTTGGTTCTCCTGCAGTGCCTGGAGCTGCAGGTCCGTGGCTGGCTAAAGAGGCTGGATTGTGCCTGGGCTACAGTCTGACATGAAGATGCTCTGACTTTCCTGGTAGTGTTTTACTGGTCCTGTGAAAATCTCCAGGGGAAGTTGGTAAGAATACAAAAGCCTACAATGTGAATGATCACCTCACTCTTCTAGCACGGGAGCCTCAAGCTTCGGTCATTTCAGGGGCACTTAGGGTGCTTTCAGTTCCAGAGCTCCCGGGGTGGACCAGGCACCGTGACTATGTGAAGCTCTCTGGATGATAGTGATCTGCATATGAGGTTCAGAGTCTCTCAGGCACAGAGCACCTTCTAGAAAGGTTCTGCAAGTGGAATCAGGAGCAGATCACAGACCTCTCCCCAAAGGACTTAATGAGTGTGACCAGAACACTGTACATGGTGATAACAGGGGGATCTCAAGGCTTGAGGACTCTGGCTCTGATCTAATGCTATAGACCTCTGGAAAGAGAAGGTCACCATGTCCCTGTGGGCTGAGCACTACTGGAGCTGTCAGGAAAGTGATGGTGCTATGGCCAGAGCTCTTTCTGTGATGGACTGAGCAGGACAACAGATCCATGGACCCCATTGCCCTTAGAGAGTTGAATGCAACAGCAAGCCTGCACTCTAGGCTCCGTCCTCCCTCCTCCTGCTCCACGTGCCGCAGCCTTGCTCCAGGCCTAGCACATATAGCTAGGCATGCAAGGCAGTTTCTAATAGAGTGAGAGCTGCATATCACAGCAGAGAAAGGTGTGTGGAGGCCCCTGTGCTGTCACTGAGGAAGGATCTGAAGCAGATCCCATCTCTGAGAGAGTTTCGGAGACCAATACTCTTGTGAGTGCTTGACAGACGCCCTCTCACCCCTTGTGTGCTCACCTGCCTATCTGATGAAAAGCACAAGAAGTCACGATGTCCCCTCACTGGAGTGATCCGGCTGTCCCAGCTGTGCACGCAGTTGACCACCCCAGAGTTCAGCATTGCCTATGCTACAGTGTCACTCCCAGGTGACCAATGTAGCATGCTGTCGTCTTGGGTCCTTTCCATCTTGGAAGAATCACTGACTTGTCCTCAGAGGAACAGAAGCATTATTGGCAGAACTTGGCCTTTGCTTCTCCCTGCTTCACTGGCATGTTAGCTAATGCTCTTTAGACAGCGAGCATCTTGTCTGCTATCACAGAATCTTGCTGCATGGCTCCTATGAAAGTCACCTTGCTGTGTCACTGTTCTATGCCAAGGGATCTAGCATATTCCTTAGCTTGCATGTGCTGTCATCCAGATGTCAATCAGGATCAAGGACCTGGTCATGGACAGCGAGATGAACTGGTGACAGGACATTGACAAACGGTTGATTCCAGTCTCCACAGCCTCAGCCTCACTAGATGCAGCAATCTTTGCCCCAGTGGGTAGTGTTTCACCCAGGAGCACGATGTGGAAGCTGAGACTCTTCCTCGACCACCAGCAGAGAGACTGAGAGACAACGCAGTGGCCAGGTAGGACCCATCTGTGGCTCTGAGGGACGGAAGACCCAGCTGGGGAACATCAGCTATCCATGACGACAGGGCTTCCTCGTCACCCACCGAATGAACACCGGAGCTTCCTACCAGACAAAGGCCAACGGGAAGAGGCGGGAATGTGGGCTCAGCACTGGCTCTCACCAGTCTCTCTCTTACTGTGTGGATCTCTGTTTATTCCCTCCAGCTTCTGCACTTGCAGCTAGCTGTGCATCTCCAGCTTCGAGTGGAAGTGAGCCTGCACAGACATCTCCCCCTGGGAGTGGGCTTTGTGCTCCTTGTGCGGAGGACCTGGGCTTCTTCCTAGGCAATCATCTATCCTGTGCTGCTGTAGACCTAGAGGCTCAGGGTCCTTAGGAGGCCGAGCAGTATGAACTGAGCCTGCAACCTTGGGTCAGGTTCAGACAACAGGAAGCACAGGCAATAGCCAGCCAAGAAGGGCGGTGAATGGGGCAGACCACCAGTCCATCCTGTGTCCTTGCCTGGGGATTGCGTGGCCCAGCACCCACATCCACCAGAGGCCACAGCCACCCACCCTTGCTCTCCACCCCTCTGACTCTCACAGCCACTCCCTCTGCATCCCTGCAGGCTCAGGAGCTCTGGCCCTGCACCGTCCCACTCTGTGCAGCAAGTCTCTCTGCAGAACACTCCCACATTTCACACTTGAGTGCACCGTCTGTCTTTGCCAGGACCCTGACTGGTACAGCTCCTCTTTCACTGAGATTTTTTCCCTATGCTTTTGCGATCTAAAAAGATATAGGAATTTTTAATTAAAAGAAAAGTTTCCAAAAAGAAGAAGAAAACTCATTTGGATTTTGTCTTTTCATGTTTGGGGATGATGAAATTCTAAAGAGCCCTGATTTTGGATTGCAGTCTGTCCAATTATGCTGTAAATAGCTTTGATTTGTAATTGTGTGTCCCAGAATCAAGGTTATTTGCAAATTTATTTTGCCAAAATCAGAACCCAGGTTTGAGAATCCCAAGCCCCTTATTTATGGGAAATATTTTAACAAACTGAGCATAATTGTAGAAGGAAAGTATAGAAACATTTTTCTTGCCTGTGTATATGTAATTTTCAAACTGCAAACAATATTTAAGCCATTCACTCAAGCTCGTTTTCCCAGTTGTTGTGCTTTCCTCAATCAGAACCATAGTTCTCCGGGCACACTGCTGCCCAGCTGAGAGCCCTCGTTCAGCTCTGCTCTTTGCTACTGCATCAGGATTTCTAAAGAATCTATAATAAGCCATCCAGAGAAATTAATGCACTTTACTCCTCTTCAAAAATATTCAAAATCCAAATATAGGCAAAAATAAGTGCGTCTCAAGATGGGTATTATAAAAACAATGTGTAAAGTATTATGACATTTGATAGGAGCAGAACTAAAATTATTTGCCACCTTTCCAGACCAAGGTAGCACTGCAATGTGTCCTCCCATCTGTAGCTTCTGAGGTCTATGCCTGACCCCAGCTCTCCTGCTCCCTGCTCACCACCTCATGCATGCTTTACGTCGGCTTAGCAGCGAGCTGATTTATTCTGATTCAGTATTTTTTTGTAATCTTGCAATACAATTTTATTGCAAAGTTTTTTAAATCCAGAAAATAACAAAACAGAAGTTAGTTTAGAACAAAAATTTATCATGGGAAAGCAATAGTCTGTGTCATGTAGACCCTGGCCACTGCCAGGGTATGTATGACCAAAACTGCTTTATAAATGTCCTGCCAATCTTAGGGATCCTCCAGTCAACAAGAATTTTCTGAAAGCTGTAAATGTATATACTTATAAAGGGCTTATTTTTCACCCTAACCATTTGGTTCCATTTTTTTCTTCTATTCCCCAGTGGTGGTACCAAGGTAAATTTTATTTCTCTCATTTATTTTCAAATGTTGCATATTCATGAAGAAAATTGATTCTTCTTTATGGATTATTATTTTTTCTTTTTTACTAATTTTATTGAGAAAAACTTGCGTTGAGTCAGCTTCAAAATAGGTTGGTAGGAGAGTTACAACAATTAGTACATTGCATATTGTCTTTGTAGTGGTCACTCATAGCACGGGATGCAGACATGATATCCTGTCCAAAGACTATTAGTACAAATTTGTCTTCTTATTAAATTAAGAGAAAGTAGCCATATATCTAACCTAACTATTTTGCATATATAGATACCAAATGGTCCTTTATTTATATCTCCTTTATTTTGTTTAGTTTTGTCAGAGATGGGTATTCCATTGCCATCCAAATATTGAAGGTGCATGAATTCAGCAAAACATTCCGATATACTCCAGTAGTCCAAATAGTAGTGTGTGATCTGCAAGACTGACAGTGTCTGAAGCTGTTGGCTTGAAACTTCCATGGCTTAGCATATTAACATGGCTTCACTTTTCATACCTCATTTCTATAGTTTTCTGCTGGATGGTTAAGACCAAGATAAAGCAAGACCTATATACCAAGAAATGTAACTTTTGTATCTGACAAGGTCACTCAGATCCCCTCAGGACTTATCCTGAAACCCTGTACCTTACTCTGTAGATTCTGTCACTGTCAGTCATGTGGGAGACACAGCCATTGCTTGACCAATTTGCTCCTTGTAAAAGCCTGAGAGAATGTTTTCTCTCCATGTGACTCTCCTTAGGCACACTCTACATCATTGATCACATTCCTCTGTGGCCCCATAATCGCCTTGATCAGAAAATTTGGGACACAACTGAGTTCCATGATGTTACAGTACAGGTTCTTCTATGTCCTGAGTCCTCACTGACCTTGAAAGGCTAGGTCCAAAATGTTGGCTGACCTTGCAGCCCTTCCTTTTCTCCAAGTTTTGATCTGCAAACTTAGGTTCTTAACCCTCCCGAAGAGAAGCTCATTACTACCCTGCAACATATGCAGTTGGGTTTAACCTCACTATCTGTCTGAATATTAAACATCTTAGGCATAAGATGTAACATTCATTTTTCATCAAGTATTGATATATTAAACTTTAAATTTTAAGTCTCTACAGAACATGGAACAAAATTTAAAAAATTTAAAAATATGAATAAACAACTACATATTTTTACACAGAAATTTAGAAATCTAACCATAAATATTGTTGTAGCAGGACAGTCCTGTGACATGTTTTATTGTCTCTTTTTTCCATTTATTACCCTTTAAAAAAACCATTTACTTGAGAGACAAGTAGACAGTATGGCAGTAATTAGTATGCCATGACAAGCAGTACATATTTAGAAATCCAGAATGACAGGCATTCCAAGCATGATCCCACTATTACACACTGCTATCTTCAGTGCAGTCATTCAGTTCACAGGTATCAGTATATATAGTTAGTCAAGGTGAGAATCCCAAGTTACTTGGAGTTTCAAAAACCTGCTGATGCTTCTCAGGATCATTGCCTTACCCATCTCGTGCGTAGAAATGTATAGCTTTGCCCCTGTCATGTTTCATAGCTTTTCTCCTTGCCCTCTCTTCCTTGTCTAATCCTCAAATTCTTGCTTTCATTTTGATTGTGTTATACCTTTCTATTTGTATTTCTTCTTTTGAGTTCTTATGCTAAGGAGGCTATAAGATATTTACACATATGGGTCTGGTTTATTTCACTTATGAGTTTATCTTCGGGTGGCATCCACTTAAATATAAATGCTTCAAGTTTATCATTCTTTATAGTTGAGTAATACTCCATTATATAGAAATACCACATCTTTTTCAGCCATTCCTCAGTTGATGGGCATCTTGGTTGTTTCCAAGATTTTGCTATCATAAATTGTGCTGCTGTAAATATAGGTACACATATATCACTATGATATGATGTTTTCAGTTCCTCGGGGAAAATTCCCAGTAGGGGGATAGCTGGCTTGAATGAGATTTCCAGTCCTAGTTTTTTAAGGAGTCTCCACACTGATTTCCATAATTGTTGCACCAGTCCACTTTCCCACCAGCAGTAGAAAAGGGTTCCTTTTTCCCCACAGCCTCTCCAACAATTGTTATTAGTTGATTTTTTTATGATAGCCTTGAGGCACTGGGAGTTGAAAGGAAGAACAGCTGATTGGTGCTAACTACTTCTGGGAGCAAGAGGAAAGGTGGACCAGAAGCAGCAGGAGAAAGGGCATGGCCCAGGGCACAGGTCGCTCTGTGTCGTGGCCAGGCAGGTGTTCTCCCAGTGCCGAGGCCGGAGCCCGGCATCACCCGCTGTTCAGTGGCTTCCCACTCTGAGCGCCGCATGAAGCATTAGGGTTTCTCCCGTACCAGGGTTGAGCCCAGGGCCTTTGCACTGTGCTATATCCCTTGCTCTCTGTCTATCTATCTATGTTTTTATTTTGAGACAGAGCTTCCTTAAATTGCCCAGCTGGGCTTCAATCCACCATCCTTCTGTCTCAGGCTCATGAAATTAAAATCTAAAATTTCTAATGCTGAATTTCCCTGATTGAAATCAGAGCCTGAGGTGTTTTTTAAGGTGATTTTCCCATGCAGCGAAGTTTGTGAACAGCTTCCTGGGAGACAGCATGAGAACCAGGTGCAGCATCATGGCCATGTGAAGGTAAGAGGCTTGCCTGCAGCCCTTGGCTAAGGGAGGGGGCTGTGACTGTTGGTCTGGGGTGCAGAGATGGGGAGTGTGCTTCCTGCCTTAGACCCAAGGGCCTGCATTTCCTCTGGACTCAGCAGAGCCCAGCACCAAGCAGCAGCTGAAGGAGAGGTTGTGTGCTGTCAACTGCACAAGCCTAGCTGGTGTGTATGGGATTCTCCAAAGAGCTACCAACATTCAAGAGTCCGGCCATGCCTCTGACCCAAGGTTCCCACAGAACTGGGCCACGGGAGCTATCCACCACCTGGCACAGGGAAGCCAGAAAATGGGCTGTGGTTATTACAGCGAACCCCGAGGCAGCTCCCCTCTCAGACTATGTCAGGAGACTGAACTCCAGCAAGTAGGAAGGCTGGCAATGGGTCTTTCTCTCCCAAAGGATATCAGAGAGCCCAGAAAGGCAGGACAGAAGGGAAGGCCCCATCAAGCCTCCGCAGTGCACCAAGCTTGAATGTCCCAAAATGTCCCACCAAAACTAGACCAACAGAAGGCCTGAAAAACCAAGGAGTGTGTCTAGACAGGAACACAAACCACACTAATGGGAGGGGAGACAGGATCGCACGCAACAAGGAGAGGAGACACTTTCAGTGAGCAAGGGGCAAAGGCCATGCTTGGCACCTGTTCCAGGGCCTGTGCAAACCCTGTACGCCAAGTGCCACCTCCAGTGGTGAGAATGAGTCACCCCTCGGGACAGAAGCCAGACAGAGAGGACTCTGATAGGGTCCTGTCCAGCCTTGGGCCAGAGATTCCTGCCGCCTCCACCTGGGAAGAAAAGGAAAACCACAATGAAACGAGAAGAGAAACAATTATCTTTTGATTTTTCTGAGTTTATACAAATACTCCAAAAGCATTCATACATAAATCACTGGACTTGATAAAAGCTTAAACTGATAAGAGTGATTAATTTCAATTATTTCATCAGCACCAATATTCACTAGAGTATTTGTACATGATGTGGAGATGGACCTGCACAGTCAGCTGTCGGACAGCTGTAGAAATCGGCAGTGTCAGTGAGTAAAATTAGGGCCAGAGGCACAGCCCTTGCCTGGTAAGGTGAGGTTATAAATTCTGTTTCACTACAAAAAAAAAAAAAAAAAAAAATGGGTACTGGTATCCTGACACAAGCAGTGACAAGCTTAATGAAAGACAGAATAAAACAAAATAAAAAATTGCAAGAGCTGACTAGATGCTCAGAAGATTAATGCGCCTGCTTAGGCAGGTGCAGGGGCCGGGGATTCAATCCAGTCTGCCATGCCAACCCCACTCCCAGGGCGCACCGAGGTGGCAAATGAGACTGAGTGTGGTGGCCTCCAAATCTCAGTGCTTGGGAGGCTGAGAGCCAGGAAGGATCACTACGAACCCAGTCTGTCTAGTGAGACCCTGTAGACCCTCTACCAAATACATAAAAAAACTACAAATATAAATATTTTCTGAAATATTTTTTAAATTTTATTAAAATGTTCCTTTAATTCAAAATTTCACAGAGAAAAATACCTTTCTAAGTGCTCCCTTCTTAAATGGCCGTCTTCATGGGTCAACAAATGGCAAGGCTGCTCTTAAGGCTCCATTTAAAATGTTAAACGAAAGCCTGGTGTGTTCAGGCTGTCAGATGAGGACTGAACTGGGAGTGAGACTGTCCTCAGCGGATCAGCCCACTGAGGGGCTCAGGGCCGAGGCTGGGTTGGGGTGGCCCTGGGGAGAGTCTGGAGGAGGTGTGCTCTCACTCTTGGCCTGTCCGCCTCTGGCTCTGCTGACTGCTTCCAGCTGCCGCCAGGTGAACACCCCCCCCCCCGGCCACAGCCGTCCACCACCGTGCCTCTGCCTGGAAGCCTGCCAGCCATGGCGGAACCCTGCAAGTGAGAGCCCAAACTCCTCCCTCCTTCAGGCTGTGTGCCAGGACCCTTCCCCGGGAAAACCAGCTGACCCAGAGATATTTGTTGGGTGCCAGAGATAAGCCAGCGACCATTTCTCCAAATCACAGGCCCAGGAGCTGGAGGAAGTGGCCTGGCCAGCCCCAAGTCCAGCCCAGTAAGGCACAGGCTGGCCGAGCTTGCAGCGGGATGACTTTCACCTAAGGACCCCCAGCATGGTACAGAGAATGCTGGTTTTGGGGTGTCAGGTCTGGCACAAGACTGCTCCAGCCCTAGAGCTGGTTGCTGTGCAGCTGGATGATCAGAGAGGAGAGGCCAAGGACCTCACGGTTCTGAAGAAATTATGAACCATCAGAAAAGCACACAGCTGTCAGTGCTTTCTTCTGACCATAAATATGACCTATTTGTTAAGATGGACCAAAGTTCAACAAAATAGCATTAGAAATAATGGAAAACGTGAATCCATTTTAAAAACATTGAGTATATTTGCATATTATTATATATTATTATATAATTAAACTATAATTAAAAGCTAATAATCTCATGAAGAATTACCTGGCTTCAATCATTTTATGTGCAAGTTCTGCTTAATATTCAGTAAAAGAAAATTCTCATAGCATAGACTTTTATAGGATATTCTTCAATTTAACTTTTAAAGAAAGTTTATTTTGATAACTAAGCTAGGAATAGGTAGTATGAGAAGTAAGAATTGCTAAGCCCACAGATAGGAATGAATAAATTCTAACCTAAATATTAGAAAATGAACATGGCAGCGTGTGAAGAACAAATGAATTTATGTCAGAAATTCAAGGCACATTTCCACCTCACTGAGAAGACAGATGGAACACAGAAAGCGCTGAGTTGAGTTTGCACAAAGACATAAACGGCTCCATAATTTATGATTACTTGTATGCCACACTGGATGGAAACCAGCTGTGTTTCTCTGTGGGCGTGGGAGAGGCTTGGGCCCTTTCTGAGGCAGCCGCGTCGGCACATGACTGTGTATTCAGAAAGGACAAATCCTGCTGTGCATGTAGCCCCTCCTGCACCTAACGTGAGTCTCAAGCGTGCACCTCCGCGTGAGTGCACGTGCGCATGCTCGCACGTCCCTGCAGTTCGATGCTCGAATACCTCGCAGTCCTAGAGTACGCAGAAAGTAACTTACAAAACGAAATAATGGGTAGAAACCTTAGACAAAAGAAAGGCAGTTCTATTATTCACACATGATATTATGCATGTTGGAAATTCTCAAACATCACAGAAACATTATTAAAAATGCAGCTGAAGCTAAGAGCATTGCTAGACCTGAAATCAATATAAAATTTCTATGTATATTTCATGCACTAGGAACAAGTACAAAATACCTTTTTAGAGATGAATTATAGCAAAATTTAAATCTACCTACCACAGGATGACTAAGAGCTTAATGAAAAGAATTTTAAGACATCATTTAAGGTATTTACAAGACCTGAAGAAGCATCACGAAGCATGCCCTGTTTGCAGATGAGGAGACTCAGGGTCCTAAAAAGTTCAGTTTTACTCCAGCCTGGTTTCTTCATGAAATATGCCAGGGTGTTCTAAGATTTGTATACTAGCTCCAAAGGCAGGAAAACATTAGACTAACCCAAGGTTGGGTCACTCCTTTGACTTCAGAGTTTTTAAACTCTGCTTAAAGAAAGTTATTATTATTAAGGTACTGTGGAGTTGTTAAGAGGACAGATAAACCTCGTAAAGAACAGAACAGAATGCTAGAAACAGTGCATGTCGCTGGACAGGTCTACTGGTCACCACAGCAGAGCCATGGAGGGCAGGAGCAGGGCCGATCTCAGCTGGGCCACGGCCCAGAGAGGACAGCTGGGACCCTGGCTCCAGCCCGTGCTTCACGCCAACTCCAGCTGAGGTAAAGACGACAATTTCAAAGGGGGACTTTAAAGTTCCCTGAGGAGAATTTAAATGGCTATCTCTAAGATGTCAAAATAAAATAATTCTCAGCTAAAATAGTACTACAAGTCGAATGATAATTTTACACTAAAATGTGAAACTTCTGCGCAATAGGAGGCACCACAGGGTGAGGAAGAAGACAAACTAAGGGGAGCGTACTAGCCACAGTGGCAGGGTCGCGTGCCCTAGGCAGGCTGTGCGCAGCTAGATCCTGTGTTCCTTTGCTGTGCTTCCATGCATGACATACTCAGTGCTTCTCTTTTCGCAGAGAATGGAATGGCCATGTCGAAAAACGCTCTGATCTTGGTTTCTGCAGCTGCTGTCCTCCAGAGCTGGTTTCGGGCTTATGTCCATGGTAAGCTGATCTCAGTCTTCCTCAGGCCACTCCCAGGAGCTCTGAGTGTCTGCTCCCTCAGCAAGAAGGTCCAGATGTGGGTAAGGACTTTGAGAGAAGCTGCGTATGCAGGATCCCTAAGGACCGCCGAGTGTGTGGCAAAGAAAGGCAGTGCATGTCCCGGCAGGCAGGGCAGGAGCAGCAGGCACCTGTCCACACCAGAAGCCACCGGAAGCTTCTGTGGCCTTACACTGGGGAACTTCCGGCAGCACCTGTTCACCCTCCCTCGGGGTATCCCTAAGAGGAAAGAGAGCATCGTGGACTTAGCTTGTATGCTTCTCACTTAAAATTCCCACACCTAAGATCGTTTATATACTTTTTCTCTAAGCTATTTGTTCCTATTTGTTCAAATTTTAATTGCATGGTTGTTTTCCTAGGCAGGGCATGGAGAATTTGTATACTAGCTCCAGAGACAGAGAATGGAAAATAATCCTTTGCTAGGGATGTGTGTGGCACGCGTTTCTGCTCATTTCTTTGGGCTTACTTTTTCTATCAGAAATACTTGACTATTTTGGTGGAGCTAGTTGATAATCCTTTCTCCTTACAGTTTTATCAAATGATGATTGCATTGCTGACATTCATATTTGCTTGTGGCAACAGGAACATATTACCACATTATTTGTAGTGATGTAGGAATTTATTTGATGTGGCAAAATGTCTTTTTTTGAGAGTTCGGCCCCCTGTGGGCAGGGCTGTCGTGGCATGTGGTGCTGGGGGCGGAACTGCTGTCTCGTGCGCTTGCATAAGCTTGCCTAAGCAGCGCTTTGGACTGTTGAGCTATCTTGCCAGCCCCCGAAAATAGTTTTACCAGCATTTGGCAACGCTGCTGTAGAATCAGATCTGTGTCACCTCTCTATTTCATGGCAGTGCTGCTTATATTTATGCGTTGGTTCTCAGTCACTGTGGCCTTCCGCTTGCAACTCGCTCTAGCGTGTGGCTCAGCTGCCCCCGCCTCTCCTCTCCCCACCCCTTTAATTTGCACGTTTATTGAAAACACTGGCTTGAGTGACCTTGCACCTCCACCGCTCGCATCCCAAAGGGCATTGCCGTCACATTGCCTGATGTGCTGATGCCGACCCAAAGGTGACATCTGGGCAGGACAGGTCTATTCATAGCCTGTGGTGGCGCATGAAAGGGTTCTTCTCGCAAGCGTCTGCCTTTCTGACTAATTTTATTTATAGACATGTAGGGTATGTGGCTCTTAGGAACATGAATTTTCTTCTGCTTTGGGTCGGAAGGCTTTGCTGCTGCAGGCCACAGGTGCCATTGGTGTATCCGTTTTCCGCTGTCCCCCACTCCGTGCATTAATTACTTCATTCTCTTATTTTCTATAGTTCTTAATTCTACTGATGGTTTCGCTGCCACCTTTGCTGGTGGCCGTGCATGGCATCGTAACCTCGCAGGGTGACCTTCAGCAGCGCCGCTAGATTTCTCTGTCGGGTGATTGGCAGTGCGCGCCCAGGAGCCTCTGCCCTCCTGCTGCTGCTGCTACTCCGTCTAGACGTCCAGCACAGGGCAGTTTTCTTTTAACACATCCAGAACATTCTTCCACTCACTTCTAACTTGGAGCTATTCGCCGGATGTTGGTATGATTTGGTGACTTCCTTCCCAGCTGCTTCAGTGGTTTTCTTTGATATTCTGTGATTTGATCACGAGATAGAAACAAGAGCATGTTTCACGGTAAGGCCTCTTCTAAAGAGGGCTGGCTTTCACTACTGGTGCCACTGTTTACTTTTAGGGAAAGAAGGAAAATGCACAAATTTCACAATAGGCCTATTCTGCATTAATGGATGCCAGTCTGGTTTATCCTCCTGTTATTTATGGAGGGGCTCGATGCAGTTGTGCACGCTTTCATAGTTAACTGCCTGTTCATCTTTATATTAACATCTAATCAGTCATAGTGTGCTATTCTTTTGATGTGTTCCTGGGCCTTTTTTTTAACATTTTATTCAAAATGATCTGGTCTGTGTTTACAATGGTTTTCCACCATTTTCCTTTTGATGCTATCATGATTTTCTTATTAAAATCTTGCTGGCTTGTAAATGTAACAGGAAGATTTGTATCTTCTTTATAACCTGAAGCAGTTTCAATAGTATCATGGTTTATAAAGAAAATTGAAAATCAGTGTCGAAAGGCTACACCGGGCACTCTTTCCGGTGGAATCATTTCGTCACCTCCTGAATCTTTTTCTATCCTAACTGCCCCATAAGGGTTCCCCATTTCCTCCGCGGTAGCTTTGGCGGATTGCACTTCACCAGGAGGCAAGTGGCCTGTCTTGATCTTCCAGCTGCAGCCCTTCCTGCCACACGGCAGCAGCGCTGGGGTCAGGCGGCCCTCCACGGCGTGCCACCTCTCAGATCATCTCGCGAAGTCTGTGCAGCCTGTGGCAGCCTTGCACAGGTCTCAGCAGCTCCCAAGAGCTGTGTGCTTGTTTTATCAGTCTTCCAATGGAAGAGCCGGGGGGGGGGGGGCTGCCTTATTTGTTTGTTACTGCTGATTTTGTGAGTTTATTATTTTTTTAATTTTTGCTGGCATATGTGCACTGTGTGCACAGCTGTACTTCTGGCATGGTGGGGAGGCACCACGTGCACATAACATGTGCGCCCCGATTTTCTTGGTAAATTAGGGTTTTTCAATTTCGTCATCTACTACTTAACTTCAGTTTGGTTCTCTTCTCTTTGATTACAAAGGCATTTAGCAACACACATCTTCCTGGAGCTGCAGTTTTTATGGTGCTCCACATGTTTTGTATGAAATGTTCTCTTGTCTACTTGATTCAACATGATAGAACCCTCAAGCATCGAGCGCCAGCACCAGTCTGCTAGTGCAGCCTTCATTGCTAAGCAATCATGGCTGAGAATGACTTTCAAAGGAAAAAACTTCAGCAACCAAGAGGAAAGAAAGACATTAAGTTCACAAGATGTTAAGTTAAAAACAAATGTTTTAAATATCCTAAGATGTCCTGGTTGGAAAAGACACGACACAGAAAATCAACGTAGACAAAAATAAATTTCTCGTGTAGCAACTTCAGACTGGAATTCTCAAGGGTAAACAGTAAAGAAGACAAGGTGCTGTGCTTGATTGGAGAGGCAATGGTCCTTCTGTATTGCAAACCATTTCAACAACTGCAGTTAGACCCGGGTGGACTCACGAACACCAACAAATAGCAAACAGTAGAGGCTTCCCAGTCATGGGACTGAAAGACTCCATTGCATTGAATTAGAACTAAAGGCAAATAAGTAAAGTCCAGCAGCATGAAGAGGCCCCTGCGCTGGCTTGCTCCATTCTCCAGGGTTGTGGGAGTCAGCACTAGTCGTATTTGAAAAGCTGAAAACATGACAAGTTCCTTTTTCTGGTGCAATGGGTATTGCTCGCTTCTCCCTTGCTGTCACACAGGGTTGGATTCCTGCAACACACATGTGGAAAAATTTACATTATTTACTACTAAACAACAAAATAATAATAAATTATCAAGTCACTCTTCCAACTAGAAAATTCAACTTCAAGCAATGTATGATAAGTGGGAGAAAATACATAAGCACAAATTAAACCAAATGTGCAATTCATTGGACCTGGGCATGGTGGCACCCACCTGTAATCCCAGCTTTTGGGAGGCTATAAACAGGCAGATCACTGTGAGTCTGATCTAGTAGTGAAACCTTGAATGCCCTGTAGACCCTTCCCTAAAATGCAGGAGAAAAAATGTGAAAAGAAAGAAATTCCAAAATTCACGAGACAAACCTCATAGTCACACAAATGCTTAAGAACTAGGAAAACCAACTCGGCACCAGCACACATGAAGGCCATAGGCTGTTGTCTTCAGATGTATGAGGAGGTGAGAAATAGAAAACAGATAAACCATCATTCCTGGCAGGAAGCAGCTGATGGAGCTGTCGACCGTGTTGTCTTACAAGTGTGTGTCCACCCTCTGTGGAGGACAGCGAAAGGCCAGGAGCCCCAGCTTCCAAGGCTGGGCCAAGTTGGCCCTGGGGGCAGGAGCCAAAGGAAAGGAATCAACTAGGAGACAGCTGTGGTCTGATCAATTTTGCTCCTTAAGAATATGGATAAGGGCTGGACAACACATGTCAAGTGCGAAGTCTCAGAAGCACTGGGAACCTCCCACAAGCACACAGGCACACCTCCGTGTGTAGGTAGGTGTGTCATACACACTCACACATGTACTCAGGGATGCTACCACGTGCCAGAGAAGAAGGGACTGGAAGGGTGGTTCCCAGAGCCTGGGAAAGGTAGAGGGAAGATGAAGAGAGGGTGGTGGGCGGGACACAGCTGCTGCCGGGCAGCACACACAGCGGGCTCACTGCGGCTGGTAATAGTCAGGTGAATTTTCAAAGGGCCAGGAGGGAAGATCTTAAACATTCTCAAGTCAAAGAAATATGCATGAGGTTAGAGAAGGCAAATTCCCTGACCATTACTCATAGCATCCTTCTACTAAAATGCCAACATCTCCTATAGTTATGTACAATTATTCTATGTCCATAAGTAAAGTGCATTGCAAAGGGTATTTGCTATGGCATTGCAGATTTTTAAAAAGTACAGTAAAGCTGATATGGGACCTCAATTTTGTAAAATTTATTGGTACATGACAGAAAGTAATCAATCTTATTACATAGCAGTGGTATTGTAGGCAAATACAAGACATGTCAAAAACCCTATGACTGCTTCACTTAAATTAAATGCACTGCAATAGAAGACACATTGTCAAGAGTGCCCCTCACCATCCTCCCTTGCTTGGAATATGTTTGTCCCGTGCCCTTCCTGGAGGAGGACCTCAGCTGTCCTGAGTCCTCTGTGGCTGTCTTGTCTGGAGCCAATTCACCATCATTCTGACTCGGGGAAGAACCCAACACCAGACAGCACAGATGCAGAGAGTGCGGTGGGGAAGAACAAGCTGGAATGTTTTTATGTGGAAGAAGTCTCCACAGACATTTTGAATCCAGAGACTGAGGCAGCCGCAAAAAGACGTCATGAAAGAGGACTTCCAGAGCTGCTTCAGAAAGCAGCAAGATAAAGGATGAATTCAAAACACAGGGAAGCATCCTGAGGAGACTGATGGCTCTGCATCTTTTTTTTTACTTTTATTTTATTTGGGGATCATATTTATTTTATTTTATTTCATTGAGAATTAAGTAGCAATAAGACAGTTTCAAAGTCAATTAATAGGACAGTTTGAATAGTTAATACCTTGCACATTGTTACCTTCTTACTGGTTATCCATATTACAAGATACAGACAGGATATCCTGTCCAAAATGTATTAGAGCAAATCTTTCTTCTCATTGATTTAACTGAAAGTAGGTGTATATCTAACCTAACTATACTGTATTTACAGATACAGAATGGACCTTTGTATCCCTTTTGTTTGGTCCTGTCAGATATGGGTACTCCATTGGCATCTAAATACTATAGGTGCATGAATTCAGCAAAACAATCCAACACAGTCCAGTAGTCCACCATAGCAGTAGGTTATCTGCACAAGTTATTGACTTGAGTCTTTCACAGCTCAGGATATTAATATGGCTTTACTTTATATACTTCATGTTTATACTTTTCTGCTGGATGGTTAAGTCTAAGATAAAGCAATACCTATATACCTATATAACAAGAAATGTATCTTTTGTATCTGATAAGGTCCGTCAAGTCCCCTCAGGATTTATCCTGTAACCCTGTACCACGGTTTGTAGATCTTTTTTCACTGTCAGCCATGTGGATGGGTCATGGCCGTTGCTTGGCCAGTTTGCTCTCTGTGAAAGCCTGAGAGAAAGTTTTCTCTCCATGTGACTCGCCTTAGGAACACTCTATGTCATTGATCACATTGTTCTGTAGCCCCATAATCTGCTTGATGAGAAAATCTGGGACACAGTTAAATGATGCTAGAATACAGGTTCTCATATGTCCTGAGTCCTCACTGATCTTGAAAGGTTAGAGTCAAAATGTTGGCTGTCCTTGCAGCCCTTCTATTTCTCTAATTTTTGATCTGCAAACTAAGGTTGTTAACCCTCCAGAAGAGTAGCTTATTGTTACCCTACAACATACGCAGCTGGGTGTAATTTCACTGTCTGTCTGAATATCAAACATCTAAGACATAAGATGGAACATGTACTTTCCATCAAGTATCGATATGTTAAACTTTAAGTCCCTACAGAATATGGAGATAAAAATGAAAAATATTTAAAGAATATGAATAAACAATTGCATATTTTTACACAGAAATTTAGAAATCTAACCATATACACTAGCTATACATGCTGATACCTGTGAACCAAGCAACTGAACTGAAAATAGCAATGAGTAATAGAAGGGTCACTCTTGGATTGTCTGTCATTCTGGTCTTCTAAATACATACTTCTTGTTTGGGTCTTTTTTGTTTGTTTGTTTGTTTTTGTTTCTTGTTTGTTTTGTTTTGTTTTGTTTTTGAGCGGAACCGGGGATGGAACTCAGGACCTTGAGCTTGCCAGAGAAGCTCTTATTCTGCTGAGCCATCTCCCCAGCAGCTCTGCATCTTTTCCTATAGCACGTTAATTCATTATTTAAACCGACACCTTCTTTCGTGATCAGATTTTACTCCTCCCCTTTCCCACACTCTAGGCTGCTGACACGCGCACTCCCGCATTCATGCTGTGAGGTGAGGAGGTCAGCGCGGGTGCACTCAGCACACTAAGAGCTGGAGATGCTGCAGGGCGGCATAAGGGCGCAAGGGCGCTCGCCGGAGGTCTGTGCTCGGCTCCACTGCCCCGTCTGCCGGTTGTGTCTGCCCCGTTGTGCCGCGGGGGCTGCGGTGGAGGCAACCAACTCTGCTGTCCCTGATGGGACCTGGCGGAGAACGCCCCTGACGCTGCACTGCCCCCACCCCCAGCACTTGGAAAGCATGAAGGTTGCACTGCTGTGTGCACCGTTTTTGTTTGACAAGAGTCTCATTTTCATTTTGGTACGTCCTTAAACATATGTGCATTACAGTGCTGCTTTGACATGAGAAGCTCCCTGTATTTGCTATTGCTTAATAGCTGTTAAACACTTATTAGATAAGTGTCATGAAAATTAACCCTTATGTTGTAACAGAAAGGTGCGCGGTAGGGAAGCAGATGGCTAACGGGCCGCGACTTGTCACAAATGAGCTCTGAGTGTTACAAGAAGACTCCATCGGCGGACAGGAAAACGTACCGCGATGGAGACTGACCTTCCGGGTCAGTAGCAGTCTGACGCCAGACACTGCCCCGCCATGCACACAGCATGACTGGGCGGTTGTGCTGGAACAATCACGCAAACTAACAAATGCACAACGCTCCGGATCACGAAATCCCTGCCGGCGCCCGTTGCAGCCGCATTTGTCACACTGCTGGGGCACTGGGTCCCGCTGTGCTCAGCGCTGGTGGAGCTGTGTCAGCTACTCATGCATGAGCCCAGACGGTGTCAGTGTCTTTCAGCAGAGTTCCTTCTGTCATTTAATCTCTTTTCCTCTTGGCTCCCTTGACAGATGCTGTCGCAGAGACCTGGCAGGCAGGAGGGGTGCACTGTGGTCAAGTGCGTCTGCTGCATCTGAGCACTTCACAACTGTCCGGGCCTAGAACGCTCTGTATGCTGGGCCAGGGTGGGAGGGGCTCTGGGGAGGGGCCATGGCCCCAGGGGCAGCTGCACCTGCCACTGCTGCAGAACTAAGCCTGGAAGAGTGTGCTGGGAACTGCGGGGTCAAGAAGATCTTCACAAAGAGGCTGAGGAAAACGTCAGGGCAGAAGCAGAGGGCTGCTGTCCAAATGGAGAAACAGAGTCAGGAAAGCACTTGGAGGGAGAGGTCCCGAGTGCTCTCTGGGCATGCAGTGGCTCCTGCCCCAGGGAGCCGGCTGGACCATGCAGGACACAAGCACGTGCAAAGCTCCTGCTGTGTGCCCACAGTGGGGAGCAGCCAGGGCATGGAGGAGGCAGGGCGTGCCTCCCCAGGCTCCACATGCACAGTCCTGGCATCCGGACGGGTTCGAGAAGGCGGTCTTAGGCATTTGTTGTTATTGTTATTACTTCATGTTTTACAATAACAACAGGTGAACAGCTGAAAACAGGGAAATGCAAATGAGGCAGAGCTGGGCACAGAGCTCTGGGGTGCTGTGTCTCCAGACACCCAGCATCTCGTTCTGGCCGGAGCTTTTTTCAGGGGAGGCGGAATCTAGGGTGTGTGCTTGATTCGTGATTCGTGTGAGGGTTAGGATGCTGGGGTTATGGCTGGGTGACTGCCGCACCCACCCGCCCACTGACTAGACTGGCACTGTCTTAATCCTGGTCCACTGTGAAAGCCCTGCAGTGTAATGTGACTCTTGCTGACAACAACACAGGAACAAGTCCGAGAAGAGCCACATTCCACACGAAGGCCAGTGCTGTGGCAGGGCCAGAAGTGTGGACACAGCAGTGTGACCACAGCAGCTTCCTCCTGTTCCTGCCTACCAGGAGGAGAGGACCGCCCAGCCACAGGTCCTACATCACTGAGAGCTGTGCACCGGTCACACGTGCGTGGAGCTGTGTTGTCCTCCTAGCTCTCAGGCACTAAGCACAAGGTGTGGGCCGCACACAGCACACACACCACATGCCTCAGTCCTCACCACTGTTCTCCAAGTAGAAATTGCTACCAAAGCTCCACAGTGAATACCGTGAGGCAGTGCACACCTATAATGTCACCACTCAGCGGCAGAGGCAGGAGAATGCAAGCTCCAGTCCAGTTTGAGTAGCTTTTTAACTTATAAAAAAATTAAATTAAAACCAACTATCATCATCATAGAAAATACCTAGGCACTTAGCTCAGTGTAAAAGCCCTGGGTTCAACTTCTGTCAGCTTGGCCTAGGGTTTGGATTTCACAGGCCCCATCTTAACCACAAGGACAGCGTGCATGGGCTCACCTTGTGCTCTCAGTGACTTCTCGGTCATCGAAGGACTGGTACAGGCAGTGGCCTTCATGGAGCTGGGTAGATGCCCACCGCCCAGGGCGTCCGCAGCCTCAGCAGTGTTGGGGCGGACACACAGCTGACACGTGTGCACTACGCTGGGGCAACGCATTCACTGTGCAGCTGGTTGTGTAAATGCACAGCTGGCTGTGAGCAGGGTGCAACACTTGATATGCAGCTGTGCTACAGGATGTGAATCTGCTCTACTATTATTTTAAGATTCAACTTACCAAGGGTGCGCACTGTGACTGGGTGCCTCGTGACGCTGCAGCAGCCCCAGCTTGCTCGTGTGCGGTCCCTCAATGCCACCAGCGCGACTCGGCCCCCGTGTGGTGCTCCCCACAGCCCAGGAGTGACATGCTCCAATGTCAGCACATGTGTTCTCAGGATCTCGCCCCACTGTGAGGCCGTGAAGCACAGAACCCAAGGGAAGGAAACACACAGAAACCTTAAAATAACAGGGTAGGCCCTCCTCAACTGAGGGAGCCAGAAGAGTGTGGCCCCGGAGGCCCCAGCTTTGAAAAGCTGCACAGTACACAGAGACCAGTAATCACATGGCAGAACCCTCTTCATGGTTACCACTTCTAAATGTCCATCAAAAGACAGAGATTGATGGAGTAGATAAAGAACATAACCCTGCACTCGTAGTAGTGCTCACGCTGGCCCCTACCAAAGCAAGCACTTTGAAAACGATGGGCAAAGATGTTCCATCAGAGTAGCATTCCAGAATTCAGTCCTTAAAAATAGTAACCAAGACAACACTGGGCGTCCATCCAGATATCCAGGAAGATGAGTTTCAAGTAAAAAAACCTACAACCTGTAAGAAAATAGAACAATATTATATGTTGATTAAATAGATTAGTCCTCCAAGAAGACATAACAAGCACAAACATATATACAACAAACATCAGCACCTAGAAAATATGAAGAAAAAAGCAACAGAATTATAGGGAGACAAACAGCTTCATGATACTAGGAAAAGTAGACCAGTGAGGAAAGGGAGGCTCTGAGAGGCAGGGCATGCCTGTGCGTCCCGCGGGCAGAGCAGGACACCACCCTGCCACAGCAGCAGAACGCACTTTTCTGGAGGGCACTGGGCACTCTTCATGAGACACCACTTTCTTCATATGTTAGCTACAAGTTTTAATAAATATAAAATGACTGAAATCGTATAAAGCTATATTTTAAGAGCCTGACAGAATAAAAATAAAAGTCAATAAAGAAAATTCAAAACTATGTGGACACAACATCTTAGAAGCCCATATGCTAAAAGGCAAATTAGAAAATATCTTTAGAAAATGGAAACACACAAACTGCCAGAATTTATGGAGCTAGCAGGAGGACTCAGAGAACAGCGCATGGCTCAAAGTGTGCAAGGAGAAGAGCCCCACGCCAGAACTAAAATGTCATTCCTTAAGGAACTAGCAAAAGAAGGACAAACTAAGCTGAAGCTATCAGAAGAAAATGACAAACATATTGCACAGTCTCGCTAAAATTCTAAATTTGATAATTTCCTATCCACACTGTCCTTTCTTCTATGAAAGAGCAGCAGGCCTTTGAATGCCGGGGTCTTGCACTCTGAATAACTAATCTAAAGATAGCAATGTGCGGTGTACTAGCCATTGTTACCCTCCTGTGGTCACGTTTTGAATTTTTGTTTTAGTTTTTCTTTGTAAAAAATAAAATAAAAAGCACACCTTTAAAATTTTTTGTGGAATTATTTTAAAATATGGCTTGTGTGTTCTGCAGACAAACCCAGCACAGCCAATGTGAGCCTGCTGTCCCCACGAGGCCAGCCTGCAGGGAGCAGTGGCGGGTCCAGGCCCCGCTGTGGGGGAGCCCGTCGCCCGGATCAGACTGTAGGAGTGGCTCCTGCGTATCTGCCAGGTGAGCACCTTTCCTGACTCACACACGGACTCGCTGTGTCCTCAGCCCTTGGTGCTGGTAGGTCCAGTGGCGCAAGTAGGAACACGCGTCACAGGCCTCTGCCCACCTCTCCTCCCAGGCATGCCTTCTGTTCTCTGGTTCTGTTCCTCTTCTCTCTCTCTCTTGTATGTTTCCACTTTAAGCACAACAATAAACTGAATCTGAGCAGGAAAAGGGATGGGCATGGATCCCCACACACATGCGGATTAACCCTTAATCCTGAAATCATGCATGTTTTCAACATTTCCTCTTTCCTTCCTCTGTTTTTCAACCTACTCATGTGTATGTAAACTGAGGTTTTCAGCCTCAGGATTTACCATTCCCGAGCACCTCCTAAAGTTCCTCTTCCCTGAGGGTCTAAGCCATATTTATTCCCCCTTTCTCCTGTGAAGCCCAAGAGCTACTGACCCCTGAGGAGGAGCTGGTAACTTCAGAGAGTCCTTCCTGGGAGGCTTTCTGCTTTGCTCCCAAAACTTCTGAACATTATATATTTATCACCTCAGAACCAGCTTAGAAGACAAAATTCTTAGGTCCTTCAGGCAGAAGGGAGTTGCGAGGACTTGCTGCTGACTGCACTGGATCAACTCCCTAGGCTTTAAACGGCATGATTCCCCCCAAGACCCTTGAAATGCCTCATTACTTTACTTGTCAGAGTCAAGTGGTGTCTTTCTCTCCCAGGGCACTCTTACACGGGGCAATGGAAGCATAGGAGAGTGGGGTACAAGACAAGCAGACACTGCCTGCCAATGTCCCGTATTTCCCCACCTGGCTGTAGGTGTTTCCCTATCTGGCTGATGTCCAATGTTTCCCAGCAGTGACTTGTACATGAAAAATCTTGAGCACATCATAATACAAGTCCCAGATTAGGACACTGTTACAGAGTGGTTTAGGTGATTTCGTATCAACTTTTAAAAACCAAGAAAAAGGACTCAAGTTAATTAGAAGTAAATATGGTTTTTATGTTGCTTTGTGGAATGCTGCTTCTGCAAGTGAAATTAAATATCTTCATAAAGCTAAGTCTCTCTATGGGAGTTGCCAACCATGAAAATAATTTTGTCACCTTTAGAACATGCTGCAAACGAATACCACACACTGCAATCAGTGGAGGAGAGATGTCTGGGGTGATTAGCAGTAGTGCTGGGCAAGGAGGGAGCCCAGGAAAGAAACTTGTGTCCCAGAGGCACAATAGAAGAAGGTTGCCTGTGAACCAGGCAGCCAGTGCTGGAGAGAAGCAACCCTCAAGGCTGTAGCTAAAGCCAGGCGTAGGGCGCACGCTTTCAGTCAGGGCACTCGGGAGGCTAAGGCAGGAGTACTGCGAATTCAGGCCCAACCTGGGGGATTTAGCAACTTAGCAAGACCCTGACTCAAAATAGAAACTAAAAAAGGCTTAGGCTTGGGATGCAGCTCTGAGTGAAGGGCCTGGGTTCTAACGCCAGCACGGTGTGAAGAAAAACAATGGCAGGAGACAGCATGCCTGAGCCCGCTCTGCACACAGGTGGAGGTGGGCCACGTCTGCCTGCTCCCGTGCACCCCACTTGCGGCCCTTCTCAGTGCTGCAGCCTCTCTTGGCAGACGATCCTGCTGAGCAATGCATAGAACAGCAATGCACAGGCAGTTTATTTTTTACTTGCTTCACGATCTGTCTCACTGTTCACTTTTGAAAATGCTTTTCAAGCCCAGCCTGTTCCGAAATGTTCTCTTCACAGCTCTGGCTTCAGCAAATCCTCCCTTCTTGAAAAGCTGGGGTAAAGTAGAGCAAAACTGTCAAAAATATCACCCTCCAAAGTGGAATTTGACCAAAGGCAAAAAAAAAAAAAAAAAAAAGAGAGAGAGACAGAAAGAGAAGAGAAGGAAAAACATCTAAAGCACTGATTTGTGAAAACAGCTGAACTTCTGTAGAGCAACAGGGCTCCTGCCCCTGCTGGCCTACAGGGTCGGGCCTGCCCAGGGCCTCCCGCAATGGGGCAGCAGCCATAACAATGCAACCAGATCCAGGCAGCCTGTGAAGGGTGCCTCCACTTCCCAGCAGATGGGTTCAGCTGAGCCGATCATTGTGAATTTAGGGTTGGGCTGGGTGGAATATTGCTTGGCTGCCAGAAGGGTACGATCCTTAATTCAGCCAAAGGAAGGGCTAGAGGTCAGTGTGCTGAGTGGCATAAGCCGAACAGCAAGCAGCACAGGTTCTCAGTCACTGATGGGAGTTGAGCATCAGTCTTGAAGGAGCTCAGGGTGAACCACTGGGGTCTGTGGTGGTGCGCAGGGCAGGGGCCCCATGCCGAGCGGGGTCAGAAGATGGCACGGGGCCCCGACTCTCCTTCCAAGCAAGCCAAGTTTCTGGATGGCCGCTCTCTACAGGGACCTGCAGGGCCATGGCAGGCCAACCAGTGTAACCACACACGTGCCTGTCTGCTCCCCTGGTCTATCCATCCCCCTAGTCAGTGAGTCCAGCCAGGACTGATTGCATCTTTAATTTTCATGTCTGGATAAATTCTGATAATCTGGAAGAGTTTCCCTGTGTTTAGATGATCTCTTTGAATTTTCATAATAATGTTAGGTTCAAAATAGCTTAGAAAGCAAGTTGAGCACTTATTGATATAGCAATGTGGCTATGAATGAATATGAATTAAACATTGAGATGAGTGTATCTTCCGATTTATAAATATAATCAATATCTTCACTTATCCAAGTCTTTAATCACCAGCAAATTATTATAATATGTTTCTTACAAATCTGGAAAGAACTTTGTTAATTTTTCCCAAGTACCCATTCTGTTACCACTGCTATTATAAATGGCACCTCTGGAGAAGACATTTCTAATTTTGCTGGCATATATTCAAACAATTGATTTTTAAATATCAATCTTATTTTGAAACAAGCTACAGAACACTCTCATTAATATTACTAATTTCTCTGTAGACTCTAAAAATACACAAATGTACTATGTAAAAATAATTTTGTGTCTTCTTTTTCCAACCTCATACCATTTATTTCTTTACCTTAGCATAAACGAAAATTTACAATAAAAAATGAAGTAGTGATAGTGATAGTGGATATTATTGTTTTTTTGATGAGAATATTTCTTTAACTGCATGAAGTAACGTTTCTGAGGGTTTTTTATCTACAGGAATGTACTTTAATTTTTAAAGAGAATAAAAAACATTAGAAGCAATATAGAATTTCATTAAACAAGATGATAAGAATTTAGTAATGGTTATTATACTGTGTATTATTGTTTTCAAATTAATTGTTCAGATTACCAAATGTAAGCATGCACAATTCACCAAAAATTTAAGAAGAACAAAAATATTAAAGCATTGGCCATGTTATAAGTGCACAAATTTTATTTTTATCTTGCTAGTGTTTTTAAACTCTTGAAATCTATTGGCCAGGCTTACTGATGACGGCATGCAAACACCAGGCTCCACAAGGAGCAGCTTCCCTCACAGGGTTCTGACCTCTTCTGCATTCCATCCTAGCACTGACCGGGTGAACAGTGTATATATTTAGAGTTCAGACATGGACCGAAGGTGTGAGTGGAGCTGAAGGCGCACACATGCCCATCCCCTGGAGGCAACGACGCTGACTGCTTCTGTGACCATGCCATTTCATACGTGCCCACTGCCTCCTCTCCTGGTAGAGCACAGGCATGTGTCACATTCCATCTAATAAGAAAAGATAGGTGCCTACTGCAGTATGCAGGTGAATGCAATTTCTATTTGTTTTTCATTCTAACATCTATAGGATGTTAGTAATGCTTTCACATAGAAATATTTTCAGTAGCCTCTTTCCTTTCCTTTGCATTTGCATTTTGTATTTCTGATTTTTCAGCAATGCATCCATCTAAAGGCAGACCCAGGTTTCACCAGAAGTGTGCAGCACGAGAGTTGGGCATTGGGTCTGGTGTTACCGCTTAGGGGCTTTGGTGCCAATCAAAACTGAGCCCCCCCACACTTCACACCTGTGATGTGGGTCATTCGAAGTCTGCTCACAAAAGACCAGAATTAATTCTGGAGAGAGAAGGAGTTGGTCAGAAACACCCTCAAATGCAGGCATAGCAGGTGGTAAGGAACACAATTTTAGGTTTGAATTGCTTCATAACTTATCCAACAAGGCCCACCTCTGGGACTCCTCCTCGCTGACCCCATGGGAAGAGCGATGTGATTCACAGTATAAATAGCAACTTCCAGAACACACTGCATTAGACATCAGGGTTCGGGCCCCTGCCATGCTCAGCCCTGAATTAAGCACAAAGGCAAGAGAAAGGCTTTCCCGGTGCAGCACAGAGCCCAGCTTGGCTCCCGCTCGTTAAAACATTCAGAACTACCGTGACTCTTGGGCAGACTTGGGCATTGGATGGAGGAGAGGGCAGCAGAGGGCAGGCAGGGACCTCGTGCAGAGGAGCCAGGCTGCAGAACAGGCTGGTGGCAGGAAGTGGTCCCAGGAGCCCCACGTGTTGGCCCTTGGGGTCCTGGACAGACAGCTGGATTCTCGGAGCACAGCACAGCTGGTGTTTGGACTGGTGACCACAAAGAGACAGGCACCGCAGGACTAACGATGCATGGGTGACATAAGCGTCCCCAGTGTGGGCCAGGATCACCTCACACCAGTGCACATACATGGCCCACTGAATAATTTAACTCTATCATGACAACTTTTTGGTACTTCCTTCACCCAAGCCAGCTAGAAAAACACCATTCACCCACCAACTTTCTGAACATGGCACTAACATTTTCACAACAACGTCTCTGAGTCCCTTTTCTCTTGTTGCACCAAAGCCCTGAAATCGGTAATTTGCAAAGAAGGGCTGGTCGTCCCGCCAGATGGGAGCTCCACGATCCACCATCCAGATGCACATATCTGCTCAGCATCTGGGGAGAGCCAGACTGCTGCAGCTCCTGGTGGGAGGAGGCCTGGACCTCTGTGGCAGAAAGCGCATGCGGCACCTAGTGGGAGCACAGCAGGCCTGGACCGCTGAGGCAGAGAGCGCACGGGGCACCTAGTTTACAACAGCCTGCTCTTGTGCTAACTCAAGACTCACACCCTGCAGAAGGACGGCTTCAGTCCAGCCCTGAGCCTCCACACCCTGGGTGCAAGTGCTTCCCCAGCCCAGCCCAGCGCTGTGAGGAGGACGGTCCAGAGCAGGAACACAGGGTTGCTCTCCAGCCACAGCTGCAGGACACCACTGCCCAGGACCAGCAGGCTCTCAGGGCCCGTCCCAGCCCACCACCTTCTGCCGTCAGTAGGATGCAGGGCAGGTGTAATGTCCAAGGCTCCCGGGTGTACCCTGGGTGGTTCCTGCTAGACTGGAGGAGGTGGAGGAGATAGCCAAGCATGCCAGCATGAGGACGCTGGGCCGTCTTCCTGAAGAAGATTTTATCTCCTTGTGGGCTGTCCAATTGCTTTTCACAAATCTTAATGCTTCATGTAGCAGAACATTATGAAAATATCCCATTTCCTCTCTGAGCAGAATAAGAAGTTGTGAGAGTGAACTGTGCCTGTGGACTTTTACCGCGCTGTTCGCCTGTGCTTTGGCCCTGGCATTCAGGACCCCACGAACTTTGTGTTGTTGCATATGAACACTTCCCTCTTGACTTAGCGGAGACACACTGCACTGTCTTTCTGGATTAAAATACAGGTTAAAATAATAAATTCCACGCACAGAATTTAGTAATGCCTTGGGCCTCTTCCTCCAGATTCCCGATATTACCCTTTGGAAGAGAATTTACATGAGCAAAAAGGGCTTTAGCCAGCTGAAAATTCAAAGTTAGCAAAACCATCATGTAGGGTTATATTTTCTTCAAAAATATTATTTCTGTCCTGCCAAGTTATGCATATTTAAATTATCTGCCTTCTGTTTAATCTTTCTGGTAAGCGAAATGCTTTGTCATGTTCAAATTTGAACTCTACAAATAAAAGTGCATGAAGTTGCTACTAAGCCTGTATTAGTCTCTTTCTGGTCTCTGGGGCAAAATACTTGATGCCCATGGTGAGAGAGCTGTGCTGAGCTCACGGGTGTGGTGGTCTCACCCCAAGCTGGCTGGCTCCCAGGCAGCGAGGTATGGCAAAGGGCAGCACTGAGCATGGCGGTCAGGGGCAGAATGAAGGAGAACCCAGGGCCCGGGCACACCCCTCCAGGTCACAGTCCTGGCTCCACCAGCCACAAGCACAGCCATCGGCTGATCGGACTGGGCTGGAGCCCTGGGGTGGCCACCTTCCAAACCTCTCTGAGCAGGAGACTTGGGGAACATTTCACTTCAGACCAAAAGAAGCCCAAATCAACAATCCCCCACATTTTCTTACAAGTTTTTAAATATTTTTCTACACTGCTTAAATTGCTGGACTCTATAGATGCATTCTGTAAACGCACATGCATGTGCACCCAGTTCTGTTACTGTGCAGTTATGCCACGGAACATCCAACGCCGCCCTAAATTCTTCAGAAACACTTCCAGGGCGGCAGTGTTCCCATCAGCGGAAGTTCTCTGAGTTCCTGCCTATTGAGACTGACATTGTCCCTACGTATGTAACTGTCTGGTGGCAATGCTAAAATGGGCATTTGTGTTTCTCAGTCTTTTTTTCTTGAATTAATGTATTTTCTTAAAATACTTTCAAGGACAAAAAGTTATGGAATAAAAAGACAGGAATAGTTTCTACAGTTTTTGCCAAACTCCTTTCTAGCAAGTGTGAAGCAAACCACGAGAACGCCTGGGATACGCATGACCGCACTTGGCTTGTCCCTTCCCAGGATCCTGCGCAAAGCCTGGGACACCGCTCTAATTTGCCACCGAGGTCTGTCAGACCTACATTTGTGCTTTAGAATATTTCTATTGATGATTTATTAATTTTACTTTTTATGAGTTTTATTATATTAAACAATGAGAACAAGAAAAAAATCACAAAAATTAATTTTTAATAGTTGTTTATTTTTTAAAAAGCATCAAAATCAACTATTTTTGATATATTGAGTCTAAAATCACCCAGCCCAAATTAATTCCTCAATGCGCGATGCTGAAGCACGAATCGCGCTTCCCGACAGCGTCCGCCTCCGCTCTCCCGACCGCACACAGGGGGCAGCGAGCTCCAAGCTCACGCATCGCCCACGCTGCCAGCGCGAGTGTCACGCGTTCCCGGCCTTTTTCAGGGCACATCTGACAACTCAGTGGTCTTGCTCTCTTGTCAGGAGGTGCTTTTTATAACATGTAAATCAGCTGTCGTAAACAGGAACATAAAAGAAGCTCTTGAAGTGTGTTATGTTCAGTATAGACGTCTTCACATCGACTGTGCGCTTGCTTACAGCACCTAAAAGATAACATCAGAAATAAATTCTTGTCTGAATGACAGTGTAAATACCAATAAAGCTCGTTGCTTCCACCGTCACACCCAAGGCAGTCTCCACGCACGACAGCTGCGTGCTCCACGCACTGTCTCCCTTACACGGCAGCGCACGTGCTAGCTCTCCTTTCCTGCGTGGCAGGCCATTCTTATCACCTCTCGTTTTACTGTCAGGAGCTTCTTGCTATCTTGTACAATAGCACTTAGCAGTGAGACATGACATCAATAAAATATCAGACATGTAATGAGTACTTAGAACAGACATCAGCTTTTCTTTTTCTGTACCAGGGATCAAACTTGGCACCTTGCGCTTGCCTGGCAAGTGTTTATGCTGCTCAACTACTCTCCAGCCTGACATCAACATTTTTGTGTCAGCTGTTTACTTGCATAGAAAACCTAAAAGGAAACATCAAAAATAAAAACTTATGTAAGCCACAATATGAACATGATCAAAATCATACAAAAAGCTTTGCTCCAACTACCACACCCGAGGCAGTCTTCGCCCATGACAGCCACACGCGAGTGTTGCTTCCCCTGATAGCACACGTGCTTTGCTTTGCTATGCTTTCTCACAGGGCACAACTGACATCTTCTGTTTTGCCATGGTCATGGCAGCTCTCTGTATCTGCCCGTTCACCTGCCAGTGCCCCAGTCTTTTGCATAGTTCCCAGGGCAAAAACATTTTGTTTTTCCTCTGCTGTAAATGGTCTCTTATGAGCTCCAGGCTCAATTATTGAAGAAAATTTCTCCATGATACTTTGCATTTGTTATTCTTTTGTAAACCATCAAACTATTTATGCCACACATGTCTAGGACTGACATGCCCATTAACACACAACCACAGACCAATGCCTTGTGTTTCAAGATGCTATTTGGTGCTACGTAGCATTGTCCACTCCACCCTTGGTTTTGTTCTACAAAGTCTTCAGCCCAGGCATAGGCGAAAGTCTCCCCAACAGAGTTTTCATCATGGTGAAATGCTGACATCAGCAGAACCAGGCTTTTTTTCTTCTCCATGTATGAGACCAATGTTTGACAATCTTTTGAAATCCAAGGACTGTGTTACACAATTTTCTGCTTTGGAATTGCAACTTTCATTTGTTTGTTATTGTTATTATTATTATTATTGAAGAACAAATAGCAATGAGACAGTTTCAAGACAAATTAACAGGACAGATTCGACAAATCAATACATTGCAAAATGTTTTCGTAATGTTTCAGTGTCGTATAAGGTGCATACATGATATTATACTTACAGGCATTATTACAGCAGATGTCTCTAATCAGTGAATGAAGAGAGTGCACCTATATACCTACTTTATTTCTCTACAGCTGATTTATATCACAGATTCGACAATTAACACCCTCTACCTTGTTATCTCCCTACTGTCTGTCCATAGTGCTAGAAGCCGACACAATATCTTGTTCAACCACTATTAGTGCAAATCTTGCTTCTCATAGAATTACGCAGAAACACGGCATATTTATCCTAACTGTACTGTTTATACACACACATCATGATTCTTCCTTTGTATCTCCCCTTTTTTTTTTGTCTAGACCTGTCAAAGATGGGCACTCCATTGTCATTAAACCAATTTAGGTGCCTGAACTCAGCAACACAATCCAACACAGTCCACCAGTCCACAATAATAGTGAGTTATCTGAAGAAGTTGTCTACCATAGCCATTTACAGCTCAACTTATTATTATGGCCCTGCATTATATATCTCATTTTTATAGTTTTCTGCTGGATGGTTAAGACTGAGATAGCTACATCTTTTGCAACTTTCATGTGGAATTTCTGCTTTGCTCCTGCACGTGTTTCTTGCACTGGCCAACTTGTGCTGCTGGCAAATGTAACATCAAGTGTAACTGATAAACCAGTTGCTCAAGGTCTCGTTCTGATTAGCTGGGGAGATGGGAGCATCAAGTCTGTTCATGACATCGTTCAATTTACTACTAAATGAATAAAGACCTGATGGCTGAGTTTTAGGATAAACATCTAATTTAAAAACTTCTGTAAGGGTATAAATTTTATGCCATATTTTGACCCATCATTTCTGATAAGCCTTTTACATTCCTTCAATCACCATGAGAAATCCCTAAATACAGCAGAACTGTGAAGGCTTTCACTTCAGAGAGTGAAGTGTCACAACAAACACATGCTTTGATAGAGCTACTGGTGCGAACAGAACATTTTACTTGCATTTCAACCTCTGTGTATTTCAAGCATCTTATACCATTTCATTTGACACAGCTTCTAACACTGAATGGCGGAGCTGGAGTCCTGTCCAACTTCTTTCGCCCCTGCCAAGACCTTTATTACGTTTTCAGATGTAGTTGTAATACTGGATCCTCCCATGTGGCTGTATGACCATTTTGCAAGATTCCAACTAGTCACATGTGCACTCACAGCGCTGCTTCCTTTCTCACTTGAACCGAGGAGGTCTGTGACCCCGTGTCTGCATCCATTGGTTCTTGTTCCACTTCACTATCATAGGAAAGTCAGCTCACACAGCCAACACCAAAGTCACCGTCACCTTCATCCACTCACAACTCTGTTGTTATATCAACTTGTGTTTAACCTTAATTGATCATCTTCACCATCCATGTGTAGGTAATCTGATGATTCACTTTAACATCCTCCAAAAATTTCAGATCTGCTCAAATCTGTTCTTTCATATGTCATTATGCTGAATTGGGCTCCTTCTGCCAGAAAAAATAAAGAATAAAAAATGTTGTAACAAATCCTGGAGTGGAGTGTGTTCATTGAACTCTCTGTGATGTCCGGATAAACATATGCAAAACCAGTTACATGCAGCATAAGGAAGGAAAAAATCTTATTTTGTCACTTTTACATATGTGCATACGCCTTGCTGTTTGTTCATCATTCCAAGTGAGTAAATACACAGATTGCTGTGTGCATCCCTCAGGGGGAGTTATGGAGATGCACAGCCAGCTACTATATGCTAAAGCACACATTTTCAGTAAAAAGGAAGATAGGGGTCCATTGGACCCAGTTTAAGAGCCTAGAGATTTAAGGAAAAATATAGTTGTCTAGTTTGATGGATAGATTGTTTTAATAACTTGCATTATAATCAGTTTAAAAGTTCCAGTGAAGGCAAGCATTTCTATAAAATTTTTCCGTTAGTTATTTTGGCCCGAGGCAAGGGTGAAGTACTGCAGCATGCGTGGGGCCATGGTCTCCGCTCCGCAGCAGAGCACAGCAGAGTGATAAGCAGGCTTGCTTGTGGGGAGCACAGACATCCTCCGCTGCAAATAAGAAAGCACTTTGGAGTACCTCCGAGAAGAGAGGGCAGAGAGGATTTACCTGCTAGCCAGAAAACCAGCTTCCAGGGCTGCATCCTGGACTTGACCAGTAAGCCACTCCACAGGAAGAGGGGACAGATGGCAGCCACCCAGGATGCTGAGGTAAAGGTCACAGGATGAGCTAGATAAAGGGTATTTTGTGGTTTCCTTTGCATCCATTTAAAAATTTCTCCATTGGAATACTGAGGGTACAACACTAATTGGTAGGGCTGGGGATGTGTCTGGGTAGTGTAAGCACTGTCCTCTCAAGTGCAAGGTCCTGAGTTCAATTCCTAGCACAGAAAAAAGAAAAGCACCTGACAGGGAAAGTGCCTCATGGGCCTCACGGCTCAGGCTTGTTTCACAGCTTGCTTCTGTCGTCACAACACCAGAAGACAAGATTCGACATTCTTGATTTTTAAGAGGAAGATTATGTCACTGATATGGTCTGTGTCCAGCTGTCCCCCAAAGCCTCACGCAGTCATGGGGCAGCTACTTGAGTCTGTGGTTAATTCATGATGCAACGCTGGGATTATGCGTGTGATGCTGCCCCCACCCTGGGCTGGCGTGAGTGCCATGTGAGGGGGAGGCCGGCCAGCCCCCACTGCCTCTGTGCCTCCCTTTTTGCTCTTTCTACTGCCATGAGTGGCTGCCCTCTGCCACGTGCCACTCTGCCTTGGAGCCAGCTGAGTTTGGACTGAAACCTCCACAAACCGTGAGCTAAATAAACCTTTCCTTCCTTGATTCTGGGTATCGGGTATTTTGTCCCAGGAAGGAGAGAAAACAAACCAAGATGGTCATTTTGCGGGTCTTTTTATCCACCCAGTGTTGGTAGCATGTAATCGTAACAAAAGAATATTTTGAGATGTGAGTGGCCAAACAAAAGCCTCAGATTTTATGGGTTTCTGGAAGAGGCATTTAACCACCTAAAGTGGACAGCACGGTAATGGTGATTGAGAGGCAGATTTTAATTCAAGTGAAGCCATTCAGACTTCATTGTCTGGTTTCTTATTTATTTACTTATTTAATTGAACAAATAGCACTGCAACAGTTTCAAGACAAATCATCAGGACAGATTCGATAAATTAATACATTGCAAACTTTTCATAATGCTTTGGTATCATACAAGGTGCATACATGGTATTATATTTACATACAGTATTATAGCAGATATCTCTAATTTGTGAATTAAGAGACTATAGCTGTATACTTATTTTATTTTTATAGCTGAATTTATCACAGATTCAATAATTAATACTTTCTACCTTGTTATCTTCCTAGTGGTTGTCCATAGTACTAGAGGCCGACATAATATCCTGTCCAACCACCACCAGTGCAAATCCTTCTCAAAGAATTATGCAGAAGCATGGCATATCCATCCCAACTGTACTGTTCATATATAAACATCATGACTCTTCCCTTGCATACCTTTCTTTTTTTTTTGTCTAGACCTGACAAAGATGAGTACTCCATTGTCATTAAAGCATTTTAGGTGCCTGAACTCAGCCACACAATCCAACACAGTCCAGCAGTGCACAATAATAGTGAGTTATCTGCAGAAGCTGTTGACTGTAGCCATTTGCAGCTCAACTTATTATTATGGCCCCACGTCATATTCCTCATTTTTATACGTATCTGCCCTGATGTCTGCTTTCATTTCAGGGAGAACCTACAAACAGCTAACTCCCAGAAGTGACCTTATCCAGTCCTTCGGCCAGCTTTACATATTTCCCAAGTATATGTTATTAGACATTCCCCCTTCTTACTGTTTAAATATCGATCTGGCTTCATAGACCCTCTTTTTAATTTTACAGATTTCAGACAAACAAAAAATGCAGTTTGAAAATCAAATGTGCTGATTGGCTTAGTTAGAGTGGTCTTGTCCTTGGAGCCTTGGGCTGATTTCGGTGGTCTCTACCCCTCTTTTCTAGTCACAGCTTCTTGATTCCTTTGTGGGAACACTGATTCATTTTATTGCTCAGGGGAAAAAAAGCTCCAAACTGTTTTCATGATGGACACTCGTGTGCCTGGTACTCTCAGTATCTGAGAGCTTTGTTGCAATTTTCTTGAAAAACACAAAAAAGTGTTTTCTGGATGTTATTCATATCCTACTTTTTTCATTCAAAGATGTGTAGCTAGTGCTCTCATTCCTGACTGACTGGTGCTTTGAAGAGGTTTGGGAGCAATTTGTTTTCTTTTTTATGTATAAAATTGTATTTTTTTCCTATTTTAGACACTTTAGTTTTATATCTATTTTACTTTAATGTACAATGTCAAGCTTACTACTTATACTGCAATTCAGGAATCATATTCTTAAAGTCATGAATATAGGAATCATACTCATCCTCTTTGGGTACTGACCCCACATACGGGCACCGTGAGAGCAGCCTTGTTCAGTCACACAGCCCGCTGGTCAGGAAAGACAAGCACAACTCTGAGAGCCACTGCCCCATCCACAGCCTGCGCCTGCCCACCTTGCACTGTCACGGAGAGTCCTGCACCACCATGAGCTGGGGTCAGCGCACCACACTGCACTATTCCAATAGATAGGGAGGGAGAGAGGGAGGAAGGGAGGGAGCACGGGAGAGAGATGGAGGGAGAGAGAGAGAATATCTAATATAGTGATGGCTGTGCATAGGTATGGATGAGGGTATATGTATGCCACGTATTAGTATATGTTACTACGCTATTAGTACATATTATGTAACATTACATGTTATTGGCTCTGTTTCTCTAAGAACTCAGATTAGTACCGAGGTGATATGTGATCAATAGGTGGGCTCTAGGGAGGCTGGGCAGCTCCTAACAGTTTATGCAACTCTCTCTGCACATGCATACTGGAATGTGTATTTTTCATGTAGATATCTATAATGTTTCATCATGAGAGCTCTTCTATTCAAAAAAATAAAAAGATGATATTGACTAAGTTTTCCTTCTGACTTTGTTCTAGATGGGACACTCACATTTCTGCAAGTTTCCCTTCTCGATCAGCAGGCTTGAAGCCCTCTGGTTCTCACAAACTCCATTACAAATCAGAAGTGTGTTCTACTACGCGTCTTATTTCTCTGTCTACCACCAAGAGTACAGCTTTCCAGGCATCCTGTGGGGCTTACGTTTAAAGGGTTCTGAGGGACAGCCAGATAGCTCAGTGGATTAAAGTGCCTGCTTAGGCAGATGCAGGGACCGGGGCATGCGTGCTGGCCCTGACCCCGGTGTGCACGGAGACAGCAAATGAGACTGTAATTCCAGCCCTCGGGAGGCTGAAAACAGGAGAATTACTGTAAGTATGATCCATGTGGTGGACCCTACAGACCCCATACTAAATACAAAAGAATAATAATAAGAAGAAGAATAAATTTTTAAAAACTTTAAGTGTTCTGAGATGACGGTGATGGGCCCTGTACTGCACTCCCAGAGCCCACATAGCCCTCTCTTGATCTGGGTTGGACAACGCTAGGCAGATAAACCGAGGTAGCTGTCCTCTTTGCTCAGCAGCCTGAGTGACCAAGGAGCCAGCTCGGAGATACTCCGCAGTCTTCTGTGTTATCTCTGGCACCCAGGATGAAGGCTTTATCTTTATCAGTGTCATGATTCTAACAGCAAAGTGGCTACAGCTAACGTAGAGTGACAGGTACATCATTTTAAAACAATTGTACAGAAAGTTCTTTTCCGTTGTGATTATCTTTAATAGTAATCCCCAAACCTGTCCACTTCAATGATTCATGAAATCACTTCCTAATAGTATCTGAGACACGGGTCGTCAAGATTTTCAAATTTTATAGTGGTTATAAACCCAAAGAATTGTCCCCTTGCCTCTTCCTGCTGGGTAAAGAAATAATAGCTTGGGTTCACACTTTCTATAAAATAAATAAAAACAAAACCTCACACAACAGAAATTGATTCCTTCACCAGGAGAAGCAGCAGCAGCCCCGCAACGCAAGGAGCAGGCACGAGGGGTGCAGCCACCCACACGGTGGCTGCGTGTGACTTTTACTACTGTTTCATTGCATTACCTGTGACCTCCGTCCCCAGCCCTTTTTATTAAGACAATTTCTCCAAGTCACTAAATTACTGATGTAATTGAAAATACATTTTGGACAGACACAGTGTATGCTGGTCAACACTTACCATCTACTACGGTTGGCATCAGGACGTCCCCAGGAGCCTCAGGCGCTCACAGGCGGGGCTCTCAGAAGGGGGTGCTGCAGGGGCTGCTGGCTGACTCACACTTAGGAGGTGGGGTGCCACCGGAGGCAGCCTCCCTGGGGGTGGGCCAAAGGGACCTCCCAGCTCCTCCCTTGGTCTCTCTCTGCTTCTGGCCTCCACGAGCAGCTCCTCCTCAGCCCTGGCCTCTGCTGTGCCACTCTGCCCTGGGGCCAGCCGACCATGGACCAAATCCTCACCAAACACACACCCTGTGAGCTTTCCCTCCTCTAACTTGCAGACGTCAGGTGTGCGCTCCCAGAAGCTGACCAGAGCACCAAGTTGAGAAAAGAGCCACAGGAGACAGCAATGCAAGTGTTTTCTCAAAGTCGTGCTGACTAGCATTGTAGGACCCTGGCTAGGCTCAGCTTTATTCTTAGTTGCTTACTGTATCGATTGCTCTGCTAGACTCCAAATTAGAGACCACCAAGATTCAACTTGGAAGGAGGGAGAGAGGAGTGAGGTGGTGACAGACACGCGGATAGTAGCTGTGCCAGAGAGCAGTACACGAAGCCATGGAAGTGCGCAGATGCTGCACCGCGCTCTGCCGGAGGCAGTCATCTGGGAGCTCTGCAGGGACAACGCACAGGAGGTGTGACTTGATGGGGTCCATTCGCAGGACCAGCCATACTGATCTCACTGCACGCATGGCTCTAAGAATTACAGAGGAGAGGTCAGGAACACACACGGGAAGGGCAGCAGAGCCTGAGTCACCCAGAAGGCAGGGCCTGCAGGCGACGGAAGCTGAGCACTGGTGTAGCTTTCTGCATCCCACGGTGGTGTGAAAGGCAAGGGCCAAGGGGCAAAGCAAGGGGCAGAGGAGCCAGTGACGAGGGCTCTGCTCTGAGCAGAGTGCGGGGAGAGCTGCAGCAGCAAAGCCCAGTGTGGACACAGTGAGGGCAGACGGACAGAGCGGGAGCGCGCAGGAAGTGCCTGTGAATCTGGTGTGAGAAACTTTGTGAGCGGTGTCCTGCTGCCAGCAGCCAGCCCCGCGGAAAGTGCAGCTCCACGCCAGGGAGCTGGCGCGCTGGTTGCTGACCACGCGCAGCAGCTGTGTCTAGCCAGGTAGAGGTGCGCCTGCGGTCACTTGTGCACCTCAGCAACAGGATTTATTTTCTGAAAACACATACTTGGAAAAAATAATGTATTGAAACATTATTTATGAATCATAACAAGTGCTTTTTCCTTTTCTGTGGAAAAGTATAACAACACTTCCTACACCATCAAAACACGAATCTAATTTTAACTACATTAACAACTCCGCAGCATTCATGAGCTTCCTGCGGCAGAGCACCACACTGGCGCAGTGCAGATGCAACAGTGACTCAGACAGTGCTGTCTCCAGACCCTGTCGCCCGTGCATGGGGAGAGGACAGAAAAGAAACCCCAGAGCCTGAGAATGTGCAAAGAGCTGCAAAGCAGGCCCTTAGAAGCCGTGGGCACAACCAGGCGCTCACCACACCCCAGGGCTCCCTCTGCACAGTGAGGTGCCAACTTCTGAGCAATTCGAGTGCCAAAAGTGGGTGGTGGGGACATTGTCTGACACCTCAATCTGGCCCGCACAAAGCTGGGTTGCGTACAGGCACAAACACACATGCAGGTACTCTTACAATGCCATTCCCCTGAGACCTTCTGCTAGGCACCTCTGCCACAACATCCACTTGAGAACTTCCCCCAGGCACCTGTAGGATGCCGTCCACCCAGGAACTTCCTTCAATTCAATTTGCATCTGATTTCTGTTCCTGCAGACATTTTAGTGGAAGACTTGGAAAATGTGCTTTAAAAACATTACTCTTTGCACTGTACAGTTTTGATTTTAAGACCTGCTCCCTCAAAACTTCTTTCTAAACAAGAAGTCAGTGTCAAAACCTGAAAGATTGATTCCTGTGGTGATTTCATCATCGTCCAATTTTCTGTCATCAGTTAATAATGTTATTAATGTGATCAAACATGTTGCAATGTACATTGACACTATTTGCAAATGATATTCTCTGAAATCAGTAAGAATTACATCTGACCATGTTTCAGAGCACCTTAGAAGGCGAGACTCACTCGCGCTTCCATCACACAGAATGGAGGAACTGAGCAGTAGGTCACAGCTTGATCACCAACCCAGGAAGGAAAGGCTCAGGGGGAAGGGAGTGCCCAATTGTGCCAGGGCAGAGATGCAGTGTGAGACTCTGTGCTGTGTGTGGGTCCGCTCTGCGGGGGAAGAGAACCAGCCACAGGGCTGGGAAGATGACGGCCGCGGGGGCACAGTACTCGTGTCCCCAGCACAGGAGGGAACTGCATAAATGGGGCGCAGCGAGGGGTGACTACAGGGACAGGTAGTCACAGACCCATGCTCCAGGCCTCTGTGCGAGGAAGTGCTCAAACTCCAGGATCAGGGAGATGCTCTGGTCATGATGAAATATCAGTTAAAGAAAAGTGAAAACTGAACCCAGTATCAGAAGCAAAGTGTCATTTCAGACCGATGCAGAAAAATCCTCCAGAAAGGCAGATCACTAAGTGCCAGTGGTTACTGTCTGAATCATTTGCTCCCATTTGCATTCTATACCTTAATAAATTCAACAGGACAAATATTCATAAAGTGTTATAGAAAGAGGAAAAACGAACTCTCCTATGTATCAGCAGTCATCTCCAGCCAGCAAGAGAAGGCACTAGGTAGGCATTGTGTAGGTGGCACGCGCCTGTGTCCCGGTGCTCGAGAGGCTGAGGCAGGAGGACCGCTAGGAGTTTGAGCCCAGGCTGTACTACACAGTGAGTTCAAGGCCAGGTTGAACTATATAGTGATACACTGTCTCACGAAAACAAAATAATAATAATAATAATAATAATAGATACTGAATAAATTAAATAAAATGTGCACTACCTACATTAAAATTAAATGTCTTGAGAATAAACATTATTTGAACAAGATAAAGATTGATAAATAACCAAATTATAGTGGACCAAGGGGTAAACACAACAATTACGATACTAAAATATTTGTGATTAAAATTGTGTCACATCCTATGAAGAAAGATAACTGCAATGCATGAAAGGCAGAGGAAGCACCGAGGCTCCCTGCAGCAGGCGGAAGGGCAGGAGGCTTGGATCCATGCTCTCTGCTGCTGTGGGCATGAGCAAGACGGCCCAGGAGGAGTGGAAAGGCAGAATGCAGCTTCCAGTGCCAGAGGCGTGAGCTGGACCATGGCCGAGCAAACCCTCTGTGACGCTCAAGTGGACACAAAACTCTCGGTAAGCACCGCTTGAAGGAGGAAGGCAGGATTTTACACAAGCATTTGCAAAAGTCAAGCGTGGAGGTGAATGGGAGGGTGTACAGTGAATAATAGATGTTCAGCCATGAAAATGGAAGAGACTGCAGACCCACACCCCAGTCAGCCCAAGAATTGCTTCTGACAAAATAGAAAATCCTCCACAAATGTATAAAAATTAGAAGTAAGCGTTTTATATAATTCAGTAATTTTATGACTTAAGTACATCCAACATTTGCATTTCAATTATCTGGGTTTTAACAGCACAAGTAGGAAAAAAACAATAATCTAATGAAACTGAAGTAACCACTTTCATCAGGCAGCTATTATCTCCTTTCTTATCATTCTCCCAATAAGCATGAAAAACATATTAATCAGTCTGCTCGTAGACTTCGTAAGAAGTGCTTCATTATCTGTTCTATTAATAGCGGCCAGGTTTTTCTGAATCAGGAGTTGGTTGCTCAGAATGATTAATATTTAAATATGCTGTTTTCTCTCCGATGAAATCAAGAGGAGAATAAGGAAAGGAAAAAGCACCTTGGAAATGACAGGAGATGGTACGTCTCTTCAGCTATGTCCAGGAGCTTCCCGAGGACCAGGACAAGCCATGGCTCGCCCTTAGGGATAGAGCAGTGATCAGAGCTGGGTCTGGAGGAGAAGGTGGGGTTGCAGGCTGAGGACGGAAGCAGCAAAGTCACAGGATGCACCCATGCACAGCTCCTAAGGAGGAGAGCATGGCAGCGAACAGCTGTGCTTGGCGCTCAGGGCTTCTGCAAAGCGCTGGGATCCAGCCGCTTTGCCATGGGAGGTGTGAGCTAATGAGCACATTCATTTGTTCTCCAACAGCAGCTGTTTACCTAGGTATCTCACGGCGTCACACTGCACAATGTGAATGTCCACACTAAAATTTGTTTTTATAGGACTGATCCCCTTCATCCACCAGGCTCCTCCCTTTAAAATTAGTGACCTAATTTTTCTCAGGCTTCATTTAATTTTCTTACAAATGCAGCAAACTCTGAGCTCACAGCAGCCCTGCTTCATTCCTCTCAGGGTGTCACTCCATCTCCTGAATATGTCGTGTAATCCTTCTTAATGGATGAAGTCTGTAACTGTGCAATTACTGAGGTGGGTTAAGGCTCAAACACATTCAGACATAAATTCCTTAAATCACAATTTTCTTAAAATGCCTTCCACCAAAAGCTACCTGAAGCCACGCAATAATGGGCAGAACCTGGCTCCGCAGAGCAGAGTGGGAAGAACTGGTTGTCTGGTCCGTAGGTCAGAATCCCAGTTACTGGAGGGCAAAGAGGGATCTTCTACCCACAAAACCAGACCTGGGTAAGAGAAATACAAGGCCTACCGCAGCTCGGCCCTGAACAAGGAAAATTGTACCCCACTATTTGCTTTTAGATATTTACCTTTATAGCAGGTATAGGAGTTTTTGAAGGTAATTAAATAACAGTTGACATCACAGTGATCTTGAAGCTGATTAAGATTCTAAAAATATAGCCGGGCATGGC
>PVKA01000875.1:72933-169999 GCA_004027165.1 Ctenomys sociabilis
AAAAAAAATAAGTATTGTGCTTACACAGGACTTGTTCCAAGTTTTCTCATTTGTCTCATTACATTAAAATCATTACTCTATTTTACTTTCTTATGCGTGCTTGAGATTAAGTTTTTGAATAATTTAATGACTTCAAATACAGGTGCTCTTAATCTCCAGTACCCCGCGTACAGGGCTGGAGCTCAAAGCTCCCCACAAGCTGCTGGCTGCGCTCACCTCTGCTCGGCATGCAGAGCCGCACCCAGCTCCTGCCCACACTTCTGACTCTGCAGCTCCATGACACCCACCCCACCCACCCAGGTGGCGTACAGCAGCTGGCCTCGGCTCCTCTGCCCCAAGGGCCACATCCTAGGTTGCCCTGGGCATCCTGTGTTGCCCTACTTTTCAGAAAGAGCAACATTCACTTTTAGATTATGATTTCCAATATTAAATCTCCTTAACAACTTTAATTTCTGTCTTAATGTGACTCATGTTTTACCAAGAGCTCCTAATGAGACTACAACACTTTTTAAAGTTACTTATAAACACCTTGGGAGGTGGAGGTAGAAGGATAACAAGCTCGAGGCCAGCCTAGGATGCCTACAGAGACCCTGTCTTGAAGAAGGGCTCCTTAGAGTAGGAATTATAGCTCAGCCCTTGCTGGGTTCAGTATCCAGCACTGACAAGAAAATAAAAAATAATGATCCTGGTTATTTTAATTTTTTGCTTCTGTAGAAGTTCTCTCCAAGGAGTATTTTGGGTGTTTCTCTGAACGTTTTAAGCACAGGGCCTCTCCTTGGACAAGCATCACTAGAATTGACGTCCCAGGCATGTCCTTTGGGACACACTGATATCCTAAGGCAAGCACGTAAACACAGCCAAGCAGCAGTGCTGACTTGCTCCTCTTGGCTAGTTCTGCAGCAAGTTAGAGACCATCTCCAAAAGCACCAGAGTGATTTGTTCCTGGACCTTTTCCACAAGCATCTACTTGTGATCTTGTTCCAAGGTGGCATACCATCGGCACAGAGATACGAGTAGCCTAGACACAAGAACCTAAACACTGACTGGAAAATCGAAACAGAAGGAAAATTAAGACACATGCAATGTTCAAAGTCTCTCAGAGTGCTGGAATTATAGGCATGCACCACCACACCCAATTTAACTCATTTATTTTTAATCTCCTCTCATATTATTGTTACTCATAGAGCTGAAGGTGAAGTGAAGATGCAGTCAGTCAGAAGATGAAATTCCTACCGTGCCTACTGCTGGGGCTGAACTTTGCTGTGCACCCTCACTGCTGTATATCTTGTCTCTGTTCCAATGCTCTCTCTAATGCTCCAGTAAGGAACCTATACCTTCAAGGAAATCAGGTTGACTCTCCCACACATAGGGACACCCCAGATCCTGAACTTCCTTCTTAATCTCCATGGAAATGTAAAAGTCACACAGACCCAAGCTTCCCAGCCGTTTCTCTGGGACATGCTAGTATCTTGCCAGCTCAGGCCTAAGACCATCCTGCTGGCCCAGAGAGCAGCTGCCTATACTCCCATCAGCCCAGGGAAGGCCAGCTTCTCCTCCAGATGGAGCCTTGCCCTGACAGGGACTCCTGGGCTGCCACTGACCCCAGGCAGCTCTCCATGCAAGTGACCTGCCCCTCAGTGTTGCCACAGCCATAAGGACCCCAGGAAGCTCCTAATCATGAAGGTGGCCTGGCTAGCTTGGTGTTTAACTGATATGCAAGTCAACTTTGAGAAGCAAGTATGACACAGTGGAGAATAAGAAATAGAGTACAACAATAAAACACTTCGTGCTTACACAGGTGCACGGGACATAGCTGGCTCCAGCGAGGATATTTCTGCTGTCATCACAAGTTCAGTTTGTATCAGGCCTAAGGATGTCTACCAGAACAGTGCTGCTCGGTGCCAGCTCCTGACCACCACTGTCTGCCTCAACACACATGCATGCAGGGATTAGGATGGAACTATCGACTATTATCTAGACTGAGTGAACAAAGACAAAAATCACATAAGGTTGGCCATTGTGACGAGTTTGAATCAAGCCCCACATCAGAAACTCCAGAACTAGAGCTAGAATTCATAGTGTTTCCAGAACTATGTTGAAAAGGAGTGGAGATAACGCACATCCTTGTCTTGTTCCTGATGTTAGAGCGAAAGCTTTCAGTTTTTGTCTACTCAGTATGATGCTGGCCATTGGTTTGTCACAGATGACCTGTATCAGATTGAGATAAAGGCCAAAAGTGGGCATCGGAGATGAGTACACACTTCCCAGATAAAGAATTATGAACGGTAAATAAATACATGAAAAAAGGTTCAACAGCATTGGTCATTTGAGAAATGCAAATTAAAACAACAGTGGGACTCCATCTCACCCCAAAAGAATGGCTAACATCAAGAAGTCAATCAATACCACATGCCAGAGGAGCAGGAGGAAAGGAACACTCCTCCACTGTTGGTGGGAGTGCAGACTGGGGCAGCCACTGTGGAAATCAGTGCAGAGATTCCTCAAAAAACTAGGATTTCAGCAAGTCCCATTCAACCCAGCTATTTGCCTTCTGGATATTTTTCTCAGAAGAATTTAAAAAATCATACCACAGTGATATATGTGTACCCATGCTTATAGCAACACAGTTTGTCACAACATAATCTTGGAAACAACGCAAATGCCTGTCAACTGATGGATGGATAAAAAAGATGTGGTATTTTTATACAATAGAGTGCTGTTCAGCTAATTAAGGATAAACTTGAGACATTTATAGGGACATGGATGCAACTTGAGTCTGTACTTACTACTGAAATAAACCAGGCTTACATGTGCAAATATCATACTGTCTCCCTAGTGTAAGAAGCTGAAAGAGTAAGCCCCAAAATATATGATAGATATTATGAACTAGAAAGGCAGGGCTTGGAGGCGTGATGGGGTGACAGCGCTTACAGCTGGCTAGCCGTTAGGAGTGGCCCTGTCGCAAGAGAAGGAAATTCAGTCGCTTCTTACATAGCAGAGACAAAACACCCCCACCTGTGAGCTAGTCAAAGGAGGAAAGATTTGCCTGTGCCCAGGTCTGCAGAGGGGCAGCTAGAGCCTGCGGGCTCCAAGGCAGGGTGCTCATGGCACAGTGGAGGAGGCAGAGGGCAGGAGGGGCAGGGCAGAGACAACCCTTCCAGGCCATTCTCCACATAGCCCACCCCCTCCGGACAACTTCCCCTGCTAAGAAGCCAGCTATAAACTCACAGTGGTAATCCACCAGTAAGAATCACGCTCCATCATCCAGTCACCTCCCAAAGTGCCCCCAGTAAGGACATGAGGCTTTGGGGAACAGGGAGACAGGACGCACAACAGCAGTGCACCAAAGCTGCAAGCTGCAAGGGAGTTCCTTCTCCCAGCTACTCCACTCCAGCTCTCTGCTTCCTGCACAGCCCCATATGAAGGACTCCTGCCCACAGCCCAGCCTCCACCCATGCTGTAGGGCCCTCGAGCCAACCACAGACTGAGAGCCCTTCAAACCGGGAGCCGAAACAGGCCTTTCCTCCTTCAGCCAGGAGCATTAGGTATTTGTCTCAGGATGAGAAAAGCAGCTAAGATTTTGTACCAGAAAAGTGGAATCATTACTGTGACACTGCCTGACCATGTGGCTCAAAAGCATCAGGAAGTGCTTGTGGCAGGAGCTTAGCAAGGCCCCGAGATGTCTTCTGAAGAAGCTCAGCTGTGCCACTGTGTGTCAGGAATATGTTACTCTCTCTTTGGTTTTCACAGGGACTCAGAGCTGAAAGCTTTAGTCTCAGAGAACATTCTGGACTTAGAATTTTCAGGAGTACTGAAACTCAGACACAGAATTCAGAACTTTTTCATCTTCGTGATTCAGCTTAGGTAATTCACATGTATCTAGGAATCCATCCATTTCTATTTTCCATCCTGTTTGAGTAAGATTTTTTGAAGTTGGTACTAGTGATCTTTTGAATTTCCATAGGGTCTTAGTGATTTCAGCCTTTTCATTCCTTATTGCATGAATTTGAGTTTTTTCTTTCTTTTTTATAAGATTGGATAGGGGTTTGTCAATTTTATTTATTCTTTCAAAGAACCAACTCTTCAGTTCATTAATTCTTTGAATTCTTTGGTTTTCTTTATCTCAATTGCATTAATTTCTGCTCTGATCTTTATAATTTCCTACCTTCTTTGGGCTTTGGGCTTGATTTCCTCTTCTTTTTCTAAGAGCTTGGGGTGCAGCATAAGATTGTTTATTTTGGGCTCATTCTGTTTTCCTGATGTGAGAATTTACCATTCTAAATTTCCTTCATAAGATAGCTTCCATCACATCCCATGATTCTAGTAAGTTGCATCTGCATTTTTTAAAAATATAGTTGGTACAGGATCTACAGGGTCTCACTACGTAGATAGGACTTAGCAATTCTCCTGTTCTCATCCTCCCAAGTGCTGGGATTACAGGCGAGCACCACTACACCCAGTCTCAATCACTGTCTCAACATGCCCCAGGGGTGGGGTTGGCACGGCACACTAGGAATTGAACCCCAGCTGCTGCGCTCTGTCTAAGCAGGCACTTTAGTTCGCTGAGCTATCTGGCTGGTCCTTTGAATTTTTGTTTTATTGTAAATATTGTTTAATTCTTCTTTAATTTTATCTGTGACCCATTGGTTGCTCATTAGGGTGTTATTTAATGTCCATGTGTTTATGGAGTTTTTGTGAGTTTTTTGTCAATAATTTCCAGTTTCATTGCACTGTGGTTGGATAATATGCATGGGATAATTTTGACTCCTTTGTATTTACTTAAGCCTGTTTCATATCTATGGTCTGTTTTGGAGAACATCCTGTGTGCAGCTTAAAAGAATATGTATTCTGATGCTGTTAGCTGGAATACTCCTAGAGGTTTACTAAGTCCATTTCTTCACAAGGTGGGTTAGTTTTATTATTTCTTGGCTGATCTCTGGTTAGTCTGTCTCTTTGTGACAGTGGTGTGTTAGGGTCCCCTATTACAATTGTGTTATTGCTCATTTGATTTTTCATGCCTGTTAAAATTTACCTTATATATTTGGGTGCTCTTCCATTGGATGCATATATATTTGTGAATGTCATCTCTTCCTTTTGAAGTTTTCCCATAACAATTATATAGTGACCTTCTTTATGTCTTTTGATTTTTCTTGGCTTGAAGTTGACATTGTCAACAACCAGTACAGCTACCCTTGCTTTTTTCTGGGTTCCTATTGTGGGACCAATAGTCTATTGTGGAGTATTGCTTCTCACCCTTTGACTTTAGGTCAATGAATTTTCTTTCGAATTAAATGTTTCTTGTTTATAGCATATTGTTGGATTTTTTTTTCTTGATCTACTCTGCTGATCTGCTTCCTTTCATTGGTGAATTAAGGCCATTTACATTGATGGTTATAATTGATATATACTGTCTCATCATATTATTTTCCTGATGTAGGGTCCCTACTTTTCTGTTTAATTGCTTGCTGTGTTTAGTGGTTCCTTTTGGTTTCTGTTCTTGAAGTTGTAGACATTTTTGTCTCATTCTAGAATATGTGTCAGGACTCTTAGTAGGGTTGGTTTGGTGATGGTGAATTTCTTCAGTTGCTCTTTGTCATGGAAGTATCTTATCTCACCATTCAATTTGATTAAGAGTTTTGCAAGGTACATCAATCTGGGTTGGAAGTTATTTTCTTTCAGGACCTGAAATTTGTCACTCTAAGTTGTTCTTGATTTAATGGTTTGTACTGACACATCTGCCATGATTCTGATGGGCTTTCCATTTTGGTGGTCTGTTTCTTCTAACAGCTTTTAATTTTGTTCAATTTCTGGGATTGATTGTTATGTGTTTGGTTGTAGATTTATTCTGATTATAAAGAGTTGGAGTTCTATATGTTTCACCTGTATGTCAGATTCTATTCTCATGCTTGGGAAATTTTCTCTTACTACTGCTGCAAGTAGGCTTTTTAATGTCATTTGTGTTGATTCCTGCTGTTTTGTTGAAAATAACTTCCAACCCAGATTGATGTACCTTGCAAAACCCTCTACCAAATTGAATGGTGAGATAAAATACTTCCATGACAAAGGGGCAAGGAGTGGGTCAGGTAGTCTTCCACAACAGTGGGAAGGCAGAATGGGCTCACCAAAGTTCCCACTGTGTGGGGTTTAGCACAGCTTTCACCATGGTGAGGGGGGCTAGCTGCAGACCCTAACAATGATGGAAGTAGGCTGAGGCTCCAAAAGGTTCTCTCCATGCTGGAGGGGAAGGGTAGTGCTCACCGGGGCTCCTGAGACCAGTGGGGGTGGGGGAGATCTGGCCACAGTTAGGCAAATCTCTGGCAGCATGGAGGGGCAGGGCAAGATTCACTATATAATTTAATTACATCTCTCTTTTTCTAATATTTCTCTCAGCTTAATTCCTAAATCAGCAGTTTCCCACATTTTCCCCTTCAGTTATTTAAGTAGTATAGTAAGCTTGTTTGCAGCTAGTTTTAATTAAAATATTATCTATGAGCACTTTCAAACAAGATTGTCATCATCAGAGAAGGGGAAGGAAGAGGCAGTTTTAGAGAGAATTCAGTGCCAAATCAGATTACTTAGATGGATATTTTAATTTGACTGTTTTTCTTCAACTCGTTTTAAAGCAAGTAGAGGATTATTTTATGTGGGGATTCACATAGCACAAAACCAGTATGAATCCAAATTAATAGATGGGAGAAGACTGGAACAGAGTCCTGGGTTGGGGGTGCCCTTCCAAGCATCCCATCCTTCACCCCCACAGAGTGGGTGGCTGCAGAGTAGAGATGTCTTGGTTTCACCGTCTATTGGTTAGAATGGTACAGAAAAGAAAATGAACCCTGCATGGAGATTATTTTTAATTAGAATCATAATGTGAGTGATCTTGTTGAAGCTACTGCTCTTAGACTCTTGATAACTTGCCTGCTGGCTCCTCCAGAAGAAGTGGTGAAATCTGACCAGCTCTTCATATTTGGGAGGTCAATATGGGTGTGACCCCAAGTTAATAGTAAAGTTATTATCTTTCTCCCATCAAACAATCACTACCCTTTTCTCACTGTCTTCAACCCAGCCGTGAGCCACAAAACCCCAAGACAGTAGAGAGCACAAGCCCCTCAGGAGGTTGGCCCTGCAGCCCCTTTCAGCAGGATGGAGCTATCTGAACACAGCAACTGCCACTCCCTCAGCACTCAAAAGAATTGTAGGGATTTGTGTCACTCCAGAGGAAGTGAGGAAGGAGACCAGGATGTGTTAAAGCTGGCTGGGGAAGTAGGTTTGCACTGTTAATTACAAGATCCCAGGATGCTGACACCAAACAGTTCCCAAAGCCCTGCAGGCAGACTTCTCTAGAGAACTCACATGAGTTCTAAAGAACTCAAGCAGGTGCTTGGTAGCATGGCCTCAGGCTGACCCAGCCACAGGGTGGAAAACACAAAAGTGACAGTTGGCCTAGGCAGACTGTGCCCTCACGACCGCCTGCTGCCTCCCACGAGTGCTTACTTTTCTACTTTTCCTTAACCCAAACTCACTCTGCACAGCCTGTTTCTTTTCCTAACTTTAATAAATATAAAACCTCCCTGCCTTTGCACCTGTCTTGACCAATTCTTTAATCAGAACAGGACAAATCTAGAAAGGGCCTTAGAAGGAGACTCTAGCACCCGAAAGTCCAGCAGCAACATGACGGTATCAGGAGGTGGAATCTTTGGGAGGTGATTATGTCACTAAAGGTGGAACCCACCCCCATATTGGGCACTTTGGAGAAACCTTGCCCCTGCCACCACGTGGGCCACAGGGCGGAGACAGCTGTCCAAGAGTCAGGAAGTGTTTCCCAATGGATCAGATCTTCGAACTTGGACATCTCCATCTCCAAAACAGTGAAAAATCAGCTCCCGTTGTTTTTAGGCCATCCAGCAGTGTCATCCCAGAGTGAGGGGAGCAATGGCCACGGCACAGGTAAAGCCTTCTGAGCTGTGCCCCCATCTCACTGATGACTCCTCCTGGGTCCTGAGAGTCCCCTGCCCTTCTGTACATTTGGCCCAACAGTGAGCAGTGCAGGAAAGAGCCCTGAGTCTGTCCTTGCCACCAGGCCAAGTCACAGTGTGACTTTGTAGCCTTTGTGTTCCAAAGAATTTGAATCTCAACCCTTGAGGAGCCCAAATTTCTGGACACTCTGATACAAATCAGTCCACTTTTTCCTGAGCTCCTCCCTGTCCTTGCCTAACTTACCAGCACACATAGCCAGCAACTTGTTCACACCTTCTTTTTTTTTTTTTTTTTTTTTTTTAACAACAACACTGTTGCTGGAATTCTTGATGCATGAAGCTTTCAGTCTGTCTCCAAAGACATTGTCAGTCACCTTTGTACTAAAGAATTCCCTTGCACAGCGTGGACCACAGTCTTTGGCCACTCATCATATGACTCCACCTTGAGGTCAGACAGAGGATTCTGTACTGTCCCACTGCCTTTCATGTTCATCCTGATAGCATACTTTTTGCACCATTTCTCCAGCATTCACACCCTTATGTTTCTAGCTACAGTTGGCCAGTTCTCCCCTCCACTGATTCAGGAAGCTGACTCATTCTTCTGTACCATCTCTTCCAGCATGCAGCCTCCATGGTAGCCACTGGGTGGAGAAGCCAGCTCTGTATAAGCAAAGTTCATCACAAGCTACTGCTCAGAGCATGATCACAGGGCCCATCTTGCAAGGCCACTGTGAGGCCCTCTAGCTGTTTCCAGAAAAAAGAGAAGGCCTTTTTCCATGGTGGAGCCATCTGACAACCTTGCTTTCACTGATCATGCTAATCCCAAAAGTCTCCTACACTCCTTCCCTCTAGAAGTTCCCAGCAGAGATATAACAGAGCAGTGGAATGGAGAGCAAACTGGTCCCCACAAGGCCATGTACAAAGTGCCTGTGTCCAGGGTGTGATTCGGTGCTGGTATGACAGCTGGTCTTGTTATGTTAAGGATATTCCTGGAGCACACACCAATGTCAATCACAAGTTTGCTACTCAGGTAACAACCTTGGCACCATGCCTACTAGCAGCCAAGAAGCAATCAAGCAAGCTGACAGTATGGCAGTCTACAGAGCACTGCCATCCCTGCTCTTTTCATCTGCACCCTAGTAGGAAAGACAAGCAAATAACAAATGACTAATGGGACATGACATGTGTAAGCAATGCAGGATGATGCAAGAAGACAGGAAGGCAGACTTGTCTTTGGGGTCAGCACAGGCTGACAACAGGAAGCTGGGGCCCAGCAGATAAGGCCGGTCTGGTGGATGGTTTTACAATCAGGGTGGGCTGAGGAACATGATGCCTTCCTCGTGCTATGGGTCGGAAGGCCCTGCGTTCGTCTTAGGGGCTCTGATTCCAAGAGTCCTAAGACCTTGGGTACAGACATCACTGAGAGGTCCTGATTGCTCAGGTGCAGCACCCTGGGGAGCCCTGCAGTGGGGCTGTCCTTGGAGGCTGTCTGATGATGCTCTGTCCTGCCCGGGCCTGCAAGGTTCCTGATGGTTCCTGACGGTCTGGTCCCTAGGAGGTACTGTTGGGAGGTGGTGGAGCCCTGGAAAGAAGGGGCACAATGAATGATCTTAAGTCTTTGGCTCATTTGCACCGAGCATGCCCCCCTTTATCTGTTTTTTCCCAACCCCAGGGAGCTGTTTTACCCCATGGCCATGTCCTGCTTTGCCAATGGGACCAATGTGCCATGGACTGTATCCTCCCCAACCATGAGCCAAAAGCAACCTCCCTCTTTGCAAGTCAATTACTGCTGGTTGGTTGCTTTGGCCACAGAAATCTGACCACCATCCCATGCCTTCCTGTTCATTACCACCTGGTGGGAGAACTCCAGGAGTTCATTCATCATCACTTGCCCTGTCAGTCCCTGTCTTCCTCCAGGAGGATTAATTTTTAATGGAGGCATTTTCATGGGCAGCTTAAAGATTTTTCAAAACACAGTGAATTCTTAACACACCAGCAAGCCAGGCATCCCACTTTCAAATATGACTTCTCACACTGGGTAGAAGACAGCACCACCACTAGGAGAAACAGCTGCAAAGAACAACTCGTGCCTGGGAGGAGCCAGCATTCCACACCAATGAGGAGCAGCATCCCATGTGGAAGCTGGTGAGGCACCGGGGCCTCACTCTTCCATTTTCCTTGTGTTTACTCAGTGCCTGAGGCTACAACTCTGATCTAAAACTCAGCATTGTAGTGTCTTACATGTGCACCATTGCTTAAGAAATGATGTTCATTGCAGATTCCGAACATGAATGCATCAGGAGAATGGATCCATCTGGGCTCACTTGGTGATGGCTTCCCCATAGCTTGGGAACCTTCATCTCAGAAAACCCCAGGAAATTATCTGAAATGACTCTTCGGGTAAGTGCCAACACAGAAAAAGAGAACCCACTGAAGGTCATCTGATGAAGAGCCAGCGTTAGCAGCCATAATTGAGAGCAGCATCTATTTTAATTTTTCAGGTGTGTGTTGATGAGGAGTTAGGACTGTTTTAATTGCTAATGTCCAGAGGAAGGAACACACCATGTTAATTAAATTCACTGATGATGGGAAATGTGGAGGTGGATTAATCACTTCTAATGGCAGAACAATTTTCCTTAGAAGCAAGTTTTACAAAATAAGAACTGGAATTAACCAAAAGAGAACTCTGTTCTTAGAGAATGTGGTGCATGCACGCACACACACACACACACGCACACACACGCATGCACGCACACATACACACATGCATGCACACACACGCACGCACACACACACGCATGCACACACGCATGCACACACACACACGCACACACACATGCACACACACACATGGGATGCACCCAGGAACATCCATACAAACTCCCCCAGTGCATATGTTGTAGGATGCTATACTTTCAAAGTTCCTTAATGATGCATTTGAGTTCTACAGAGCAATGAGTTGGGCAGCACACTCGAACACCAGGCCGTTGCTGACTCAGGCTCCCTTCCCTTCCCTTTCCTTTTAACAAACCCCTTTTCCTTCAAGTCGTCATTGCCCTTCTTTTCCACGTGACAGGACACTTGTGATCCTTGTCTTTCTTAGTCTAGCTGACAGCATCTAAAACTCTCTCAGAATGCAGCTGTCTCAGACGTAAGCACACATGCCTCTTCCACTGTGAGAGTCACTATGCTGAGTGCAGTTCTGTGGGTCAGTCACTAGAGGCCCTCCACAGAGTGGGGCAGAAACACCAGAGGGAAGAGGATGGGCCTGGAGCACTCACTGCACCCAGTGATCAAGCAGGAGCGAGGTTTGAAGCCCCAGGAGGCATCTGAGCTTTGGCTTCATAGATAAAAAAGATGGGAAGTAAACTAGATGTTATAAAGATTGCATAACTAGGACTTTGCACAGGGGTATAGCTGGCTCTTCAGGCCCTAAAGTAGAAATACTGCAGCCCTCAAACTGTAGAGATGGAGCCTGGTGATCCAGCTAAAAACAGCAGTAAGGCAGCTTCAGACCTATAGAGCTGCAGGAAACTCTGGGGGTGCAGGTTTGTGTAGGTCCTGTGTCCTACATAGTGTTGGGACAGGGCCACAGTGGGCCCCAAGCAGAAAGGGCAGCATGGCAGGGACAGCCAGCTAACATGCTGAAATGAAAGTGCAGCTCTAGCAGCTGCCTGCCTGCTGAAGCCCAGGAGTGTAGCTGAAGCAGCAAGTGGCTCTTAAAGCAAGGCACGACACCAAATCAGGAGTCTTGGGCCACAGTGCATTTTTCGATTGTGTGCATGCAGAGCCCACAGAACACAGGAAGCTGCCTGAACCTCTCTGGCTGTGCCCCTCCCCCATCTGCAGCAGTCGCTCGTTCAGAGGATGGAAGGGAAGAGGAGCTATGGGTTCCCTGTGTCTCCATGTCTCTTTGGCTTACAGGAGGAACTGAGGAAGGAAATCCAGGGTAGGACACATTTCACCCTAGTTCACGCTACTGAGGAAGCATGTGCTTTCTCTGTGTATGGAAAGGGAGCCTTGGCCCTGAGGAAGCATGAGGTCTCCGGGCTGCAGCACCCCAGGCATGGAAGTGACCCTCTTCCTGGACTCCCTGCAATGCCAGGTCCAGCCCGGCAGGTCAACGGGGATTCTGCACCCACATGGAGGATGAATGAGGTGGAAAGCAATGAATAGTAAGCACACAGCTATGTCCTCCATGAACTTTGGAGCAGATGATTATGGATTTCAAGAGGGCAATGGGGGAGCATGCAACAAGCTCAGGGCTCCTTCACAAGCAGGGCTTTCTGAAGGTGGCATCCTGTGGCATCACCAGAGCAGCCACAAACCTTCATCTGTGGCACAGCCCCCTGGGAGGAAGTGACCATGATGGTCTGGGTAGAATCTGAGAAGCTGATGTTAGGTTAACAAGGGACAGCCATCATCCAGGCTGTACACAGAATGCTGGAGCCTCAGCAGGACATGTAGAGCCACGGGGCAGGCAGTGCCCGTCACCTTTCAGTGGCCCAGACAGAGAACAGTGTGCTGCAGGACCTGGTGAGCCGAAGCTATGCAGACGAGGGTAGCTGACTCAGTAGAAAGATTCGAAAGATTAGGTTTCATTTACCAAGTTTCTCTGCACACACTTCTTTTGTTAATTAATTTTATTGGTACATTTCATATATACATGACGATCATATTCATCATAGGGAATTTTTACCTGCACAGGATATATCTTTACTTAAGGAGAATACAAATTAGAATTAAAATAGGAAAATTAAAAGTGACACAGAATTTCACTTAACAAAGGCATATGAATCTCACAGTATTTGCTGTAATACATCCTTCCAACCATTCATATGCATGTAAAATTGGAAGACAGAAAAAGAAAAAATGTACAACAAATTAAGAAGAGGAAAAAGTACAATTGAAAAAATGAGAAGAAACAAATTAAAGCATTAACTGCTCCTTTCCATAGACCAGCAGAAATGCACAGTACAGTTGTCCAAGCCATCCTGCTTACATACATAGATAAATCTCTTTCCCCCACTCTCTCTCTTGTCCTTCTCCTTGGCTCAGTAACTCTTTTTTCCTTATGAATAAGTTTATTCCCTTTTCCCAGTATCTATTGTACCCTTCAGATTCTATTTTTCTCTTTCAGGCTCTGACACTAAGGAGACAACACAATGTTTGCTCATGCAGGTCTGATTTATTTCACTTCAGAGTAAGTTTTCCAGGGCTGGCCAGATAGCTCAGCATATTAAAGTGCCTGCTTAGGCAGATGCAGGGACTGGGGTTTGATCCCCAACATGCTATGCTGACCCTGCCTCCAGGCACACTGAGACAGCGATTGAGACTGGGCGTGGTGGTGCACACCTGTAATCCCAGCACTTGGGAGGCTGAAAACAGGAGGATCACTACAAGTCTGATCTGCGTAGTGAGACCCTGTACTAAATACATTTTTTTTAAAAAAAAGAGGATGTTTTCTAGCTGCATCTCTTTTTTTCCCCCTGGTACAAGGTCTCACTATGCAGCTCAAACTTGTAATGATCCTCCTGTTTTCAGCCTTCCCACCTCTGGGATTACAGGCATGTACCACCACGCCCAACCTGCTCAGTGTGTCCAGGGGCAGGCCAGCAAAGCATGTGGCTCTGGGGATCGAACTCCAGCCTCTGCTCTAGTTGCATGTTTACTGGTTTTCTTTTTCTATTCCATTCCCCTCTCTTCAGCCTCCTTTGTCCTCTTTATTTACAGAGACTTGTTTCTGTGATGGCTGAATCTCAGAACAGCCTGCCTGCCCAGCAATCAGAGTAGAGAAAGAAGATATCATTTCTCTATGCAATGAAGTACTATTCTGCCATAAAGAAGGATAAACTTGAGACCTTTCTAGCTAAACAGATGTACCTGGAGGCCATACTCATAAACGAAATAAATGACTCATGCCCAGATTTCTTTGGCTTTACCTCTCTGTCCCTGGCAATGAGAATGTGTTTTATGTGAAGAACATCTTCCCACATGAATTTCCCCTCCTGATTTAAGGAACCCTACACAGACCACAGTGACCTTGTACTTGCTGTGTTCGAAGTGCCTTTAACTTAAATTGCCAGTGTGCCAGTATAATTCAGCTGCATGCTGAGGTTCTCAAGAGGAGCAGAATCAGCACAGGACATAATTGCAAGAGCACTGATTAGGCAGCTGGGAAGCCTGCAGTGGCCATGCACCTTGGGGAGCAATTGGCTTGGGGCCACTCAGCCAAGAAGGCACAGGACAAGAGCAAGCAAGGTCAGGCCCTGTGAAGTCTGAGACCAAGGGCCTCGGTGCTCCTGAATCCGACTTGGAGAGCCCACTGCGGACAGCTGAAGTGGGAAGCCATGGTCCGACAGTGAGGGACAAGCTGGGCTCTTCAGACCCAGCCAGACTTCCTTCCCCTTTCCCTTCGCATTCCTCCAGGCTACAAGCCCAGAGGTTGGTGTCACCGCAGCTGAGGTCGGCTGTCCCTCGGATTTCTGGCCTCTGTGTCTACCACCCTCAGACACACCTAAACCATGCTGAATTCTTCTGCTAGGCCACTCTTGTGCAAGCCAAGCTGAGCAATCATAGTCAGCAACCTCTTTTGGGGCGGGGTCCTCTCAGCCCCTTCAGTGGTTTCTGGAAGGTGCCAACTCTGTAAGTCAGATGCTTATAGATCAAAAAACAGTGAAGCCTGGCATGAATTTCCACCCAGAGTCGGAATTTTGCCACTGTTGTGCCTATCCCACATGTAGAAGAGGTGCAGGGCAGGAAAAGACTGCCTCTCTCAGTACCAACACTCCTGGCCAGGCAAGTGCTCCTGTGAGCAGGGTATGCAGAAAGGCTGGGCATTGGCTGGCCTTGCAGCCTCAGACAGTGAAGGCACTGGGACCCCCACCATGAGCTGCTCCCTCGCAGAGGTTGGATAGGGCTCCTTGCGGAGGAACAACCATCTGCCTAAAGCTTCGGGATACAAAACTCTACGTATAGAGTGGCTGTGCTTTGTAAAAGCCTGGAATGAAAACACCCACGCATTCAAAATTTTGTTTTATTTCATGTTCTGTATGTTGTAATAGTAATTGTTATCACTGGAAAAAACAGGTTGCTATTCTTTGCAGAACAGTGAGGGTTTCAACACATGAGCACCAAGGCTTTCTCTTCTCTGGAGTCTGATGCTCGCATTGTTCTTGCTACGAAGGTGCAGCCCCATTGAGTAGAAGAACACGGTGCGAGGACATGAGTAAGGCACCTTCCTTGTTATCCCAGCAAGTCAGCTGAGGATGATAAAGTATGTTTAAGCGCAAGGCAGATGAGAAAACAACCTTTCTGGTAATGAGAAGCTACGGTAAAGTTAAAGCATCATCGGCCCCCACCTCCAGGAGAGGAGGGCGCAAGCTTCAGACACAGCACTGAGCTTCTCCTGTTTGCTCCTCGTCTGTGCCTGATGAGTTATGTGGGATCAGATGAATATATTCGAGTTGGAGCACAGCAGAATTCTGTTTGCTTCTTTGTTTGCTTTCCCTCATCTGTGCCTATAAGATTTATACTCTGCATATAATTGGTAGAATTTGACACCTATCTGAAGCTCGCACATGCACCCTCACAAACTGTGCTGGAGAATGGAAAACATGAACCAGATCACATGCGAGTGGAGAAGACACAGTGAGGCCCTCACAAGTGACTCAGTCTACCGCCAGCACTCGGTCTGGGAGCAGAATGGGTAACTGAAGTGCTCACGCTTTTCATTTCCTCTAAGGTGCCAACCCTTAAAACCAAGGCTTCAGGGCCAGCAAGATAGCTCAGCAGACTAAGGCCCAGCTTAGGCAAGCACAGGGACCAGGGCTCAAGCCCCAGCACCATGTGCCACACCAGCCCCACCCCTGGGCATGCTGAGCCTTCAGCCGAGTCCTAGCATGATGGCACACGCCAATAATACCATCACTGGGGAGGCTGAAACAGGAGGATCATATGACTTTTACTCTGTCCCCCCTTTCCATTGTCACTAGAACCCTTACTCTCCTGAAACTGAGGAAAATCACCCAGCTACTCTGAACCAAAAGCAGAGAGCTAGAGGGCTCTGAAGGCGAGCGGTGGCCGTCATCATCTACAGGCAGAACAAGGAATAGGAAGCTGGAGTGCTCAGACAGGTCTGCAGCACCTGAGCAGAGGCCCTGCACACACAGCCACAGAACTCCCTCCTACCGTGCCAGGCCTCGGGGGTGGGCACAACTCCCAGCCACCCTTGCGCTCAAAGTAGCCAAGACAGCAGAAAGGAGGGTCTTTGATACCTCCGAGCCCCCTCACCCTCTAGCATGAGATGAGGTCACATGCACCTGAGGAGGCTCATACGTCCCACTCAGTGCTCTCGTTTGTCTACCAGGGTAAGGTTTATTTCCTCTGCCCATCTCCCCCACCACGCCCATCTCCCTTTAAGCACACCTTGCTGCATGCGCTTGTCAACGTTGCACTGCTGTGACAAAATACAGAAGAAAATTATATCAACGGAGCAAAGGCCTGTTCTGGCTCCCAGGTTCAGAAGCCTCTGTCCATAGCCAGCTGGTCTTTGGCTTGAGGGAAGAGACAAAGCAAAATCATCATAGGGGAGGAAAAGGGAAAGAGCCGGGGGGAGGGGGCCAGGATAGGGGGTCGTCCCCACATCCACACCTCCGTGGCCTGCTTCCATCAGCCATGTTCACCCCGGACCTCTCCGTGCCCGCCCTCCCTGTAATGCTGTCAAACATGCATCTGTTTGTGTGCTAACAACCCACAGACGACGTTAGCGCTCTCGCGTCCACTCAGACCCAGGTGTCCGTCGGTGGCCGCATTGCATCACAGAGTCTTTCGAGGGGAAATGTAGATCTCAGCCCTCACACTAGCTTAGTGGTAGAGCCCCCAGCAATTTCGGATTTCAGAGGGGGGCACGAGGCCTGAGAGGCTGAGGACCAGCGCCGCACTGAGCACCGTGTAGTTCTGACGCCTTACCCCTTGCCAAGCTGACTGACTCCACGACCTCGCACGCGGGGGAGAGCGTGCTATCACGTGCGCTTTTCTCTCTCAAGTGCGCGGCCACTGAAGTTGGGAGAGCCAGCGCAACGCCTCCTTACTGATCGTCCACACACGCATAACGTCCTTCACGTCGGCCAAGCGCCCCACTCAGGCGCCTGCTCAGGGGACTCCCGACACACCAGCAGAGATCACTGGGGCAGGGCTCGGCCGTGCTCCCGCCTCACACCTGTGCACGCAGCCAGACCTGGGCCTGCAGGACGGGCGAGACAGCTCAGCCGACTAGACGCCTGCTCAGGAAAGCGCAGGGACCCGGCTCCAGCCCCTGGCTCTGCAACGGCCCGCCCCTCGGCATGCCAGTCAGTCACGCCTGTAATCCCAGCACTGGGGGCTGAAAACAGGGTCACTACAGGTCCAAGCAGTATAGGAGACCCTCTACCAAATCATTAAATAAATGACAAAAAAGAAAATGCACTTCGCAAACCTGTGCCTGCGGACGTGCTACCTGTCCTTCCGTTACTGCCCAAAGAACACTGAGGCAACCTGGCAACTTCACCACTGCTGCGCCAGATATCATCCATCATCGTCATTTTACTAATGATCGCTGCAGCAGTTGCTGGGGTCCCTCCTCGTGCTTCAGTCTTGGCCATTTTGCCCCCTCCTCCTCCTCCCCCTCCTCCTCCTTCTCCTCTGCCCTCCCTCTCCTCTCTTCCTCCACATTCTCTTCCTCTTCCCCTTCTTTTCCTTCATCTTCTCTTATTCCTCCACTCTCCCTCTCTGATCGCTCTTCTGGACCAGTAACTTCCCTCCTTTCCTGATTGCTTTTATCATTTCAGAAATGCTCTGTGACGTTTCCTACCAAATCACAGCTTTCCTCTGAAGCCACAGTGTTGAGTTCTTCAAACTCCTCTTTGGCAGAGAATTCTCTTTATGCTTGTTATTCCCAGCTTTTCTTCTCTTATTCTATCCAAAATCCACTCTGCTGAGGGTTAGATCAAAAAAGTCCCCTAAATTACCTCCTTCCGAGGTGGGTCTGACCAGAGGAGACAGCTCTGGGGTGTGCGCCGGGAGGTGGCACCGGCGAGCTGCTGGTGCTCTGCTTCCTGGTCAGAGCACTTCGCTCCACCAGAGCCTTCCACCAGACCCTTTCTACCTTGGAGCAGCAGCTCTGAGTCCCCTCACAACTAAACGTCAAAATAAGCCGCTCCTGCTTTAAGCTGCAGATGTTGGGTGCTGGCAGTTTATCCCCGGAAGGAGGAAGTGATGGATGCACCCTCCTGGTGATTTCATCTTGCTTTGCATCACCAACCGACTGCAGGCTGCTAGACCCAAGTGCTATTTCCCAGGCCTTACTGAAATTTTGTTTTTCCACTGATTTCATACCCATTGCTGTCCATTATGTGTAGCTTCGAGCTCTACTTTTGTTTGAAAATTGTTTTCTTCCTTCCACCACCTCTACAGGGCTGCTTGCGCTGACACTGAGAGCCTTGAAGCTTTTGTTGACTGAGCTTAGTCTTCGATCCCTCTGAAATCCATCTCAATATATGGGATCCCATAGCAGTCAAACTTAGCATCTTCCTCAGACACAAGGTCAGCAGCGTCAGTGACGTCATTTACTCAGGGTACCTTGCTGCCTAAGAGAGGGGGAGTGGCTGATGAGGTGGCATTCTATGCTGCAGGCAAACCGATCAGGTCTTCCCAGCTTTATGCACAGCTCATAGGAACTGGCCACAGAATTCTTAAGCAGGTGAGATTCCTTCTAAGTCCAGAAAAAAACCTGTAACTCTTAATTTCTAGCACTATAAGTTTATGGGTTTTGTGGAAAATTAAGGAAATCAAGCTCAAGAGCTAGACCTTGCAAGCCATTTTTAAAACAACTTTCTCAGATTACAGTACCGTTCTTAACTTGCACTGGAGTATCTCATAACCACTTTATCACATTACTTTGTAAACAACACCACGGGAATTTCAAACAATCAAGTAAATCTGAAAATCTTCTTTTAAGAATATTTAGTTAACTAAGAATACTGCCTAAGAATATTTTGGAAAAGCTCATTATATTTGGAAGAATGGGTAATAGCTCCACTACTATTTGGGAAACGATAGCACATCAGAACTCACATCTTTATCATCTTCTGTTTGTCTATGATGAACAGTGAATAATTTGAAAACACTGCACAAATGCACGCACTCACTGCCATGTCACTCTGGAAGCCTCATTCGTGGGCAGGGCTCCAAGGAAAAGCAGGATCTAATGGAACGGAGGCTGCAGCTCAGTGACAAACACTTGTCGCCATGCACAAAGCCCTTGGTTTGATCCAGCACTAGAGGGAGAGCAGTACGTTACAGTCTCTTCAGGTGAGACGGCCATGCATTCAGTGGCTTTTGCAGTCCTAAGCCAGGGGTCATAATCATCTGCCTCACCATGCCAAATGGATGATGCAAAAATCGCATTAAATAGGACAACTCAAATGGAGGCAGAATACAGAACAAATACAAATACCAACTGCTCTCCTACTGCAGCTCCATCAGAATATGCAATGATGAAAAAAGATGGAAGACACCACGGCTCGCACACTGCACAGCCAGCACCATGCTTCCGGTGCAAACCCCAGCCAGGGCCTCCTGGTACACAGCCTCGGAAGCTGTGACAAACACTGCCATTTCCAGTGACCTCGGAAGCTGTCTAGTTGGCTCTTTCACTCTTAGATTCTGAGATTCCCTGATGGGAGAAGTAAGTGATTTGATCAAAGGACTTGACCTCTTCAGGCCCCAGTTCTCTCATCTGCAGAAAAGTGATAATAGCAAGATGCCATTCATGGAAAATTTGAGTGAGTTGTTAGGGCCTGGGACGCCAAGTGCAGAATAAGTGCCCAGTTACTGTGGGACACTAGTGCGACACATTAGGGCAGAAATACAAGACAGGTGGCAGAAGCACGGGAATGAGGATTCAGGAGTCTGAAAGGGAAGAAGACCAGTGGCCACTGAGGCTTACCCTAGCAGTCCTCTAAGCTGAGGCGCACACTCGCTTCCCTCAGCGCTGATGCGTCCAGGTGGAGAGCTGGGCAATGTGGTGTTACAAGGAAATCAATTTTTCAGAACCAGTTCCTAAATTTCAAGTCGTTTTATGCAAAAATATCTAATGGCTGCTTTTCATGTCTCAACCAAAAGATGTCAGAGCCATCTTGAGAAAATGTAGAGAAGTTAGCCACCTGGTCCCCCAGGCAGAGGAGTTTGGATGCTACACCTCTCGGTTACGATGCAAGGCATGATGCAAAGCTAGGATCTTAGGGGAAAGGACATGGGGAGCTAGAGAGGAAGCAGGGACACCTCTCAGGACACAGCCCTTCAGAGCACGACAGAGCTGGAGTCCAAGAGCCACAGAGAAAACTGGAATTGTTTAATAAATGATAGTTGGATTATTGATTAAGTAATCCGAAAAACAAAAGATCATTCAAGTTTATTTCCAAATAGATTAAAAATCAAATTAAAGTATAAAAAAGAAAATTGGAATATACGGGGTGATTATGCGCCTGGAGGCATTCTGTATGTTACATTAACAGAAACAGAATCCATAAAAGTAGGGATTTTAGGGAGCCATGTTTGGTTGGCAAAAGGTAAGAAGCAAGCAGAAAAGGGTCCAGGAGTGCTCACTCACAGTCCTTTATCGAAGGAGGAGAGCCAGGAACTTGCCTTTGGGGGAAAGCAATCGGTGGAGGCGGCTGCACCAGTGCCAGAGCTGCTAATGGCTGCTGACCGTGCTGGGGACCAGACCCCGAGAAAGCACTCCACGCACCCAAATGCAGCCTACGCTGAGCAGGGCTGGCTGGGCGGCCGGTGCGGTGTCACAGAGGACTTGCAGTCAGAACCAATGCCGCCACTGTCCGTGGCCGGCGCCTCTACTTTCCCTGTGTCCCCAAAGTCTGAGGCTGACCTCTGTGGTTCCCAGCTGTATCCTGCCTGCTGCACCCAGAGAGCATGCTCTGCCCCAGCATCTCAGCCACGGAGCGTGCCGCCCTCCCCACTGAGTTTGGAGACACCCATGTCCGGCACCTGTTACCTGTGTGCACTGCAGAAGGAGGGGGAGGAGACGTGGTCAGGCCCTGTCTGCTGAGGTCAAGGATTCCCCCACCTGCAGGTCGGACTGGTGATGGGCACCTGCAGGGACGGACGCAGTGTGCACAGGTCCTGATGCACAAAGTTCACTTTTAGTAATAGCAAGTGTTGAAGAGGACCTGGAAGATCCTGAGAGAAGACTGGCTGCACCTATGCTACACGATGTCCCCACAAAAGAAAACAAGCTGTTTCTAACAAGAAAGTGGTCCAAACAAGTTCTAAGGCATTCATAGGACATACTACTAAGGCACCTGAAATGGTCTGTTAGGGTGAAGCCTTTCATTTCAGAAGGACACATGTGCAAGCATCTCATTTCGTATCTATTGAGTCAGTGCTGGCAGAAAGGAAGCAAAAGTAAAAGTGAGTGACCATGGTGCAGGAGGCAGTCAGACCCCAGCAGGGAGCCCAGCAGACACGAGATGTCAGGACCCATCCCTACGGAGCACAGAAGTTACACTGCTGCAGGGGGAGTGGACTGTGATTCCTTTTCGTTATTTAGCTGTAATCCAGGTTCTTATTTTAGAGCCAGACTGGATCATAAAGCTGCATCTGGCTGGCCACACGCTAAGAAATGACTTGCAGCTATTGTGGGCCGACCTCCGCCAAGACCCTGCAAGCTCCAGGAGAGGTGTGGACATCTGTGAAGCTGCCTGGAGACCCTGTGGAGGCAGGGGGAAACAGGGATCCTCCTCGGCTTGGGGTTGCAGGCCAGGGCCAGCGCTGAGAAGTGTGCAGAGCAGTGTGTGGGGTCTCAGGCTGCACCCATTAGGGCTCCTTCCATCCCTGGTTCCATGGTCTGGTTCCCTGTAGACTGGAAGGCATTGGGGTGAGGGGAAGGGAGTGAAGGTGGAAAAGACAAAGGGATGGTTCTGCGTACACAAACACAGCTGCTATGTACTGCAAGGACACAGGAATAAGCTCAGCAATTCTCTAAAACAAAAGAAAGTAGGGGAGAGCCCCCTGCTCCCAACCCCAAGGGGTGGCCACAGCCCTAGCCATCACACTGCTCCATGGCCTCAGTTCTTCTGGGGATGGCCCAGAAGGTTAGGCCTCTGCACATCGTTGTAGGCTCTCCTGTAGGTTCTGTAAACTGAGGCAAGGTGCTTGCCACAGCTCCAGGGGAGGCAGAGCCAGCAGGGCAGGGAATCAGTACTCCAAAGCCAGGGACAGGGCCAATCCTGAGCCCCAGCTCCAGCTGATGCTCATGTAGCCCCCAGTCTCCCTTCCTCTGCATTCTCTCTGCCTCCATGTGAAGATTTAAAAGGAACACAAACAGTAAGGCACTAAGGAGAGGCTGGAACAGAGGTGGGTTTTGTGGGGATTTATGCCTCCCCTATCAAGCGTGGGCCTTTATATTTAAAAAGTCAAAGCTGGGTGTGGTGGCATCTTCTGCAGTGCCAGCAGGATGGGAGGCTGAGGCAGGAGGGTGGAAAGCTGGAGCCCCTCCTGAGCAACTTAGCAAGACTGTCTAGGAAATCTCAAACAAAACAGACAAAAAAAGTTGCAGTGCAGGGCCAGCCAAATAGCTCAGCAAATTAAAGTGCCTGTAAACAGGCACAGGGGCCAGAGGTTCAATCCCCAGGCCTGCCATGCTGACTCTGCCCCCCAGGCCTCACTGAGATGGCAATTGAGACTAGGCGTGGTGATGTGTGCCTGTAATCCCAGCTCTTGGGAGGCTGTAAACAGGGGGATCACTACAAGTCCAATCTAGTAGTGAGACCCTGAACACCTTGTAGACCCTTTCCTACAAAAAAAAAAAGTTACAGTGCAGATTCTTCTGTCCCTATACTGTGCTACAGTGATAGTAAGGAGTGTTTACATGAGGAAAGAACCTGCCAGCAGACCTGAACTCACATCTCAGCTCTGAGGTGGCTGGAGGAGCTGAGTAAGGAAGGGACAGAGGCCGGGTGTGGGCACTTGGCTGGGGGCTAAGCGGCAGCACTCACAGCACCAAGCTCAAGCAAGGGACAGTGGCACAGAGTCATAAGGATGTCAATAGCTCCTGGCTGGGCTCCCTCATGGACACCACCACCAGTCCCAGTGACCCCCAGGAAGTCACCCAGGTCCCTGGAGACTCTGACATCTGCAGAGATCTTCCTGCAACTGTGTCCACAGTTGTGGCTTCACTGCAGGATATTGAGAGCCTTCCTGTGGTGAGGTGATACCTTGGGCTCCCAGGTGGGGAGCACCTCGGTTCTGTGGCCAGTGGGCTATGCAGAGGGCAGGAGGCAAATCGGAGGGGCTAGACAGGGCAAGGACAGCAGGTCCCAGTGTCCTTTGCTCTCCTCCCCTGCGCCTCCCCTCTCATCTGTACCTGGAGCTGCCCCGTGGTCCTGTGATCAGTCCCGCAGGTCACTGAGCTGCCGCACATTCAGTCTTCAAGCAGGAGGAGCACACCACAGCTGCCAGCGGCTGGGCTGCCCTCCTCGGTTCTCCTCCAAGGGCATGGCTCTGGTCTTCTTCACAGTGTGTCACATTCCGAGTGCGCACACACACACCACCTTCTCCACATGCTTGTCTACAGGCGGGCATCTGGGCTGCATCCAGAGCTTTCACTACTGCGAACCCAGGTAAGAGGCCCGCTGTCACTCAGGCAGTGGGGAAGGAAGGAGAAGGCTACAGCAGGCCCGACTCGTCATTCCCGCAGCTGTGCCGAGAACATGGCCCAAGAAGTCCTGCACAGTGTGGAGGAGAAGGCATCCGTGAGAACTGCTGGTGGGAAGGAGCAGCTGGGCACCATGGGCGTGGCATTCATAGCCCAGGGAGAAGCCACACAGCCTCTCTGCCTCCCTGAGAACAGGACGGGACAGTGAGAAACACTGCATCTCTCTCTCCCTCGCTCTCCGGGTCCCTCTGTCGCTTCCCTGTGTCCTGTCACCTGGGCTCTGGCTCCTCTGTATGGCTTCAGGCTCTAAATGTCACCTCCCGCAGTGAGCCCAAGAGCATGACCCTCACAGTGGCCTATGCTGGGCTCTTTCCCTGGGAAGAGCACTTTCCTGGTGAAATTCCCTCTGCTCTAAATATGGAGGCAGCTCCACCCCGCCAACAGGCTGAGCAGGGGCTCCTGCTGGGCTCCATCTGGCAGCCCAGGCCAGCTAGGGGCACAGAGGCGCAGCCCGCCAGGTCCGGAGTGGCCTTCACACCACACTCTGGAGTCCAACAGAGCTGCCCTGCTGCACTTCCAGCCTGTGAAGGAGGAGACATCGCCAAAGGCAGAGAGCCGGTCACCCAGGCGAGAAGGTCAGCGGAGTGCAGCCTCGGGGCTCCGTGCGGGGCCTGGTCTGGGCCAGCGCAGGTGCAAAGAAAGGTGGGAGCGTGAGTGCGCGCGCAATCCCAGCGCTCCAGGGCTGTGACGGGAAGTTTACGCTCAGCCCCAGGAACTCAGTGACTTAGTGAGGCCCTGTTTCAAAATTTTAAAATAAAAGTAAAGTGAACGGAGAGGGAATGGCAGCCTCGAAATGCCTTGCGATCAACTCCACGGGAGAGGCTGACAGAAGACACAGGACAGTGGGGGGCGGGAGCCACTCCGGACGGGGGCCGCAGGTCCGCGGAGCTCAGAGTGGACATGCACAGCCAGACAGGGACGGAGAGGGGCAGGCGGCTGGCCACCCGGGCGGGCAGGCTGAGCCCCAAGCTCCCCTCCAGGCAGGAGCGCCCTCAGCCGGTGAGGTGGGTGTGGAAGGAAAGGGCTAAGCCTGCCACACAGGAAGCCTCTACAGGGACAGCACTGTCTTGCTAAACTCCGGATGAAGCTACTTTTTAAAAGCAACACATGCACATTAAAGAAAGTAGTGTCCCAGTCATCTACACACGCACATGTGCGCATCCAGGCGCACACACGCACAAGCACACTGAACACGGGTATGGTGAGGCCCTGAGCCCAGCTCCGCCTGAGCTGGGCCACCATGGCCCGGCCATAGCAGCCGGAACCCCTCCTGCCCCAGTGCTGTGGCAGTAAGCACATGGGCGTGTGTGCGCGTGGGCGTGTGTGCGTGCATGTCTGCCACGATGTTGTGGTGATTTGTTACATTACAACAGAAACCAATTACCAAAATCTACACCAAAATAAAGTGAAACAGAACCGATATTATTAAGTGCACAACAGTGTTATTAATATTTTCGGAGTACAGATACTATAATATAGAAGGAAATTATGTAGAAATAAGTAGAGAGATGTAGAAATAAATCTACTGATTAATCAATAAATAAGAAGCGAGGGCTATTAATAAGAAAAAATTATGAATTCTACATGTAAAGAGAAATGTTAACCCACATGACTCAAATGTACATGTTTAAAATATGATATTGATTTAACCGTAAATTATGCTGTAACTACGTTAAGCAATTTGGCTGTAGGGAAGCAATGCGGGAAGTCAATACTCCGTGTTGAACACCGATGCATCAGGAAGAAGAGGTCTTGTTTCACGCCTCATGAGGCGCTGTACTCGTGGGCAGGCTGTGGGAGGACGGTGAGGGAAGTGTCCTGGGTCGCCATGAGACATGGGGCCTTTCCCCTTAGACGTCTGGGGTTATGCAGAGGTGTGACAGAGCCACGTTTCCAGGAACCGTGACACCGGACAGCAGGTTATTTACGAGTCACGTGATGTTGCAGCTCAAGTGTCAGACCCAGAACATGTCATTTCCTGATCACCACTAGCTCTCCCTGTGTGAAGTTGTTGAATTTGTGTACTTCATTTTACAGCAGATAGATGATACAGTGATAGGCCCAGCTTGTCACTGATGTCACCTTAGAGCTCTCAGTTGATGCCGGTGCCCAGAAAGTCATAGACTCACCAGCCAGAGCTTGACTCGTCACAGTTTTATTGCTTCAACTTCATAAATTGACAAGCAATTTTTTTTCTGTGCTGGAGACCAAACTCTGGCTCTCACACAAAAGCAAGTGCCCTGCTACTGAGCCGCCAGTCACCCTGGAAGACAATTTAATCATGAAAAGCAAAGTCCAAAGGGGCCATGTCTCTACCTGTGATAGCGCAATTGCCCAAGAAGTCCCGAGAAATGCCCTGGCAGTGCCTGAAACCTGCACCAGGTCAGCAGGTGCTGCTCACTGAAGGGTCCTGATACTTCACTGTCCTGCTACCGTCTTTCTCAATAACAGAAATGAAGACATCAGACACACCCACGCCAACTCCCACTAAGCCACCAGCCACAGCCACAAGCTACCAGAGGTTGGGTAAGACTTTGGTGGCTTAGCCGCAAAGCCCTGTGTGGGAAGCAGCTACTGCTTGAAACTTACGGTAAGAAGCCAACATTCCACGGCCATGTGTGAGCTGAGTGCTCCAAATCATCCTATCACCACATGGCCATGTCTGGTGCACATTTTAAAGCCCACGCCAGCACGAGCACTGCAGGGTTCAAGGCAAACACACTGCTCTGTTCCCAACCCAGAACATCCTTTCATTTCTGTGTCCAGAATCACACACATTCTAAAATAAATTTTAAATAAATTGGCATTACATAGTACACAAACATGTACACTGCTTAGTTTTATTAATTTTGAAGGTATTGGGGCTGCGGAGATGGCTCAGTAGGAAAGCATTTGCCTGGCAGGTGCAAGGTCCTGAGTTCAATCCCCAGTTCCACAAAAAAAAAGTTAAAAAAACAATTTTGAAGGTATTAATTTAATTAGTAAATGGGTTTTCACAATGGCCCATTAAGACACAACCTGATGTATGAATACAAAGCAGAAATCTTCAAAATTATTACTAAACATTTAAATGTACTTTATATAGGAACTTATTAGAAATGTAAATATTTTATATAGAACCTCATATTACCTGCAAAAATGGTAGAAAATTAAATATTTAGGATCATTATAATATATACTGTGATAAAAGATATGAAAAATAATAAATTTTCTATCATTTAAAAAATATTAAATACATTATATAATATTAACGACACATAAAATAATATATAAAATGTCAATTATGAAAAGAAATAAAATCTTGAAAACTATCAACTTGCTCACTGCTACTGTTACTTAGAAGCATGGTTATTTTCATTTTTGCTTCTTTTCATACATCTGCAATTATCAGATTTCTCCAGCAAAAAAAATCACATCTAAATACGTACCGCTTGTTGTGTCATTCCAATTACTGCTACACTGTCTCTCAAGCAAATTGTTTTAAAAGGGTAATAAATGAAAACAAGAGATAAGAAAAAATAACTTTAGTAGAATTAAAAAATCACATTGACAAAAATATAAAGATTATGTGTCAAAATTATTAAAATAAATTGAATAGAACATTTGACATTTGGAGAAAAAAAGGCCTTCCCACATTTAGACACCTCGAAATGGCACGGGCCCCAGCCGGCGACCCATTTCACGTAGGGGCACGGCAGAGCGAGCAAGAGCAGCAGGAGACGGAGCGCGGGCTGAATCTAATCAAGTGAAGACAGGGCTCGCGCGGGAACCCCAGCTGCCTCTCCGAACCGCTCCCGTAGCCGGTCCGCCGCAGCGCACGCCCACGCACTCGCGCTGCTCCACGTCGCGGCTCGCCACGGCCTGGCAGCTGCTGTCCTCCATCGCGACGCAGAGCGCCTGGTTCCCAGACAGCAAAGGTTTTCTCCCAATGCCATGCACTTGAAAACACAGGGGCTGGGGAGACACCTCAGTGGAATAAGTGCTTGCCTTGCAAGCACAAGGAGTTCAATTCCTGGTACCACTAAAAACAAAAAGAAAGAAAGAAAAAACAGGGAGGCAGCAGGCAAACGCACACTCACACAGACGCAGCACCCTGGCCTACGGGGAAGCATTATGTACACCTGGGCAACACCGCCTTTAAATGTTTTCATTAGCATTTAGATCTCAGTGGGAACAGGACACGGTGCCGCGTAAAATGAAACACAGCACATAACCTACGCCCTCGTGAACATAAGAAGCCTTGCTCGCGGCTGATCAGAACACGCGGAGCCTGCGCCCTGAGCCTCCAAGCTCCGCTGTTGGTTCGCGCACAGCATCACGCTTGGTGCCAACTCTGCTCCCTTTTGGGGACGATGGAACCATTTAAACCAAGCAGGAACAGCACGGCTATGGCGAGCCCCACAGTACGCACTGGTTCAGCCCTCGTGAGGCCTGTGTCCAGCCTGCAGAGCTGACGAAACTAAGCGCAATGCTTTGATTTTGAATGTTTTGCTGACTTCCGCTTTCTGGGAGCCATTGTTTGTATAGTTGGGTTAAGCAACACACTTGGAAGCGTCGTTTGTCAACAAAAACACAGGTTTAAAGGCGCAGCAAAGAAGCAAAAGCTTGGTCTAGGCAGCGACGCGGAAAGACAGATCGGGAGAAGCATCCATAAGCCCAGGATCTGGCCAGCTGCAGGCTGGAGTGAGGACACACAGCTCCGAGGCTGGGCCCTGCGTGCCCGAGGCACGGAGCAGCCCGACAAGCTCATTCCCAGCAGAAGTGCTTCCAGGTAAAAGGAAGACTTCAAAATCCCCCAAAGAAAACCTGCAAGGACTATGATAGAGTATTTATCAGGTCTATACCAGGCAAAGAGGCTCAGCCTGAAAGTAATAGAAGACTTCACAATGGGATAAACAAACATATTTGAATATTAAATATTTATAACTCACAGATGAAGGAAAAACTAAAAACCAATAGACTAGGAAAATATCTTTTAAAACATTACAATTGGGAAACAGTCATTTCTGAAGTTTAATTTTGTATTTTAATTAGATCTTCATATTGCCATGTCATCATGCATTTGGGAAAAAAATAAAGTAACTCACATAAAATTGTATGCAGGTTTACTAATGACAAATAAAATATTAAAAAATATGATTCTAAATAATAACCCAAAATGCAAATTAGAGCAACAGTTGACTACCATTTTCACTTACTTAACCAGCAAAATTGTAATGTAAAAATTATAAAAACACCCACGGGATGTGATTATTGGCAAACAAGACCATCATGAAACTTTCATGCCTCCCTAGTCGTAACTCCCAGCCGTTGGAGAGGAGAACGAAGTTTTGTTGTCTTACTGTGGGGCAGGATGACTGCAGAGAATGGTAGTGCAGTGGATAGTCAAAAAAAGCTAGGAGAAAGCGTTCTGAAGGTTTAATCATAAAAAGCGATAAATATAGGAGGATGCAGAGATGTGTGCCCTGGGCGATACCCACCGGGCTTCACGTGTCGGGACTTCTGGGAAAGCATTTGGCCAGAGCGATCCTGCATCATTTGCCTCTTGCTGCCGCACAGGGACTCCGCTTTTATGACCCTGTCCTGGGCACAGTGCAGTTAACAGCTCACCATTCTCAGGGCTGCCCTGAAAATGTGTTTCGGTCCCTTTGCCAAGAGGAGGGGAGGCTGGGCCACAGGGTGTTGCCGGCAGCCCGCAGATCCATCTCTGTCCTGGACGTCATGTCCCTCATGTGGATGCCATCAAGTCAACTCTGCAGCAGCCTGCTGGCTCCAGGGCAAGACAGCACAGCAGAGGGATGTGCAGGCAGGAGGCTGAGTCGAGACAGCCTCCATGGCCGCACAAATGGCCTGCTCCCTCCTCAGCACAGGCATCTGTGGGCCTTGGGGCTGTCATTCCACAGGTCCTACCTGTGGCCATGTGCTGCTAGAGGAGGGTCTTTAGACACACACAGTAACAGAGAGTGCAGGAAACCCAGCAATACAAAGGGAGGCACCTGCACCAGGGAGAGGGGCCAGCTGGCACTCACGAAAGCGCACCCAGGGGGCCCAGAGCACAGCTCGCCACCTGCACAGGAGACTTGAGGTGGAGGACACGGTGGCTGTGGTGGGTTTAGGGGGCAGGAGGGACAGCAGAGAGCAGTGAGAAGGCCCAGAGTGGATGGCATGAGGTCATGGGCAGCGAGAGGAATGTGAGACTCTGGGAAAATCTCCACCATGAGGCCAACGGGGCCTGCTGGCAGCCTTGATGTACACTTGAAACAGAGCAGGGCTTATGTGAGTGGTTCTCAGAGCCTGCAGAGCATGAGCACTTCAGGTCCAGGGGTAGCATGGGAAAGCAGCTTGAAAAGCTCACAGCACCTTCAAGACACGTCCCACAGGCCACACGGGTGGGGCACTGCAGCCACAAGGAAGGTGACTGCAGCTGCACATCCACCTCGGCCCAGCAAGAACAGCTGTCCTGACATGTGAAGGAAAGCAGAAGGGCGAGGGCAGAGGAGGGCCGCATGCTTCCACTCCATTGTCCCTGTGGTGGTGCACTGTGAAGTTCTAAACCTCAAAACCAGATCTCAGGAGGAAGCCCACTACTGGGCTGTATCCACACGAAATCCATAAAACAAAGGCTCACTGTACACTGAGCTCATGACACCACAGTGCACAAGAGCAGAGGTGAGGAATCGGCCTCCCTGCCAACAATGGACGGATGAAGGAAATGTAGTCCCTGGGCATGGTGGAGTATTATGCAGCCAGAAAGAAGGGTGGAATCACAGCACGTGCAAGAAAATGGATGGGACTGGAGAATATTTCAGTGAAATAAGCCAGGTCCAGAAAGACAAATGCTTCATCTTCTCTCTGACATCTAAACTTGACTGAGGGGATGGTGTGGGGGAGAGGAGAAGTGGGATAAAGCGAGGCCAGATTTGATCAGGCCAAAATCAGCATGACTGTGAAACCATCACAGTGAATTCATTAGCATGTGGAATTAGTAATGTTGATAAAAACAAAAATGATCATTCATGAGTGGGCCCGGGGCAGAGGAGTAGGAAACTGTCCGATTAAGTGCTAAGAATTATTTGTTTTTAGTTTGTTTGCATTCTTAGATCAGGTCTACAGGGTCTCACACAGATCAGACTCGTAGTGATCCTCCTGCTTTCAGCCTCCCAAGCGCTGGGATCACAGGCGCCCCTGAGCACAGTCTCTGAGGACTGTGTGTGCTTTGTGCCTGCAAGACGTTGATATCCCAGGAAGGAAAGGTGAAGGTGGCCACTCTGCCCTCTGCACTTTTTCATACTCACCCTGCCCATGCAGTAGCCACAGGGCCTTGACATGAAAACACAGACTTGGGCCGGACTCTAGCCCACTGCTGGATGCAGGAAGGCTCCAGGGACTGAGCAGCCTCTGCAGATCAAAACATTCAGACCCAGCCTTGTGCCTGGGTGCAGACCAGGCCTCCTGGACTGGGCGGCTTACAGTAGGCCCCTAGCTGGGAGGGGCATTTCTAGGCCCCAGCAGAGGGGCTGATGTTCACAAGCTGTGACTCCGCAGGAGAAGCTCTGCAGGTCAGAGCTGCAGTCAGGCCGAGCCCAGCGCAGGAGCCTGGTGCCATGCTGGCCCTGGCTTGAGGGCAGCTGAAGGTGACTGCTGGTGCACAGAGCAGGGGCAGAGGCCAGCAGGAGGCTGTAGCACAGAGGCCCCCAGGAAGTGAGGCCCAGCCACACACAGCCCCAGCAGCGCGCCTGAGCAGGCCTGACGCTCACCTCCTCCCAGGAGCCCATCTCTGCGAGGAGGAGCTGAGCACTTCCAATTCTAGCACAGCCAGAGGGTTAAAGCTACCCCCTGGATGGTGACACAAGCCTCTGATACTAACACTCTGGGAGACTGAGGCAGGAGGATCCCAAGTCCAACCCAGCCTGAACAACTTATTAACTTAGCCTCACCTTGTGGCAAAATACAAACAAAAAAAGCTCTACAGTTGTAGCTCAGCATGAAGGGCCTGGGCTCAACCTCCGGTACCACAAAAAAAATTAACTACATAATGGGACTGCATGGTATAGGCCTTAGTCTGAAAATGCCTTTGTCTTTTGAAGCGCCCGTAAGCTTTCTGTGAACCTGAGAGCGAGTACGCAGAAGTACGGAGGCAGGCTCATCTTGAGAGAGGAAGGCGAATTCCCCCCTCCCCCAGAACTATTTCAAAGCTCAATGAGGGACCGAGCCTGGGCTTCTGACCTGTCCAGCTGCCCTGTGCGGTCAGCCCCGTCAGCCCCTCAGCGTCGGCGCTGCGCCAGACGGTCAGGGCACAGCCATCCACAGGGGCCCGTCCGTCCTAGATCCCCAGTGCTTCCCCCCAGACACAGCGGCCTTTCTTTCCGGACATTGTGTCTTTTACTTCAGCCAAGTGTGGATTTGTCGGGGGCACCTAGTGTGGAGGGCTGACCTGGGACCCCGCAGTCCTTTCTCTGGATTCCTTTGCTTCTTCGGAGCTGTGGTTTGACTCTGGAGTGTCCCCAAAAGACCTCAGGTGAAAGCCCAGGGCCAGGACCCCAAGGCTGAGGCTGGGTGCCTGCGCTGGGTCTGGGCTCCGCTCTGCAGGACCAGCTGCGGGCTGCACAGGTCTCCTCCGGAACCTTTCCCGGGGCTACTCTGTGCTCCTCACAGCCTTCCCAGTCTCCTTTCCCACTCTCGCTACCATCCCTGCCTCACAGGAGCCGCCCCGTCTGAGACTCAGCATCTTCTGTGCAGTCGTGGCCAGCATTCGTCAGCCCACCTGGTAACCGTGGGAGTCACGGTCCCACGTGGTCCTTCTGTCCTCTTTTTACCGTTCAGGATTTTCGGCATCTCGCACATTTTTACAAGGCTGTGTCGGGTTACTTCTTGCTTAGGCTGTGGCACGCCCTCCCTGCCTCCTCCCGGCCCTCCCGTGTCTGGAAGCCCAGTGGAAAGATCCAGCCTCACCAGCACGGAGGAGCAGCCGGGTGCGGGCCTGGCGCGGTCCGGAGCAGCCTCGGCCAGCACTGGGTGGTCTGCACACGCAGAACTTTATTTTTCTTTCCATGTCTACTTCCGCTGCCTGCGAAGTTGCTCCTCCACTAGCTTAGTTGATGGATTTCATTGTCCAATAAAAGACAGAATGAAACAAAGAAGACACAGAGAAAGACAGAGAGAGAGAGAGAGAGAGAGAGAGAGAGAGAGAGAGAGAGAGAGAGAGAGAGAGAGAGAGAGAGAGAGAGAGAGAAGAGAGACAGACAGACAGACAGACTTCAGAATTTGTTCAAATCCCATTAATCTCTAAATAAGCCTTCTCATTAAGTCCAACTTCTCAGTCAGCTCTAATTACTTTCTGTTTCGTCCTTGGCCTGAGAGCTCTTTAGAAATTTTGGCTCTTTTGCATCAGAAATATGAATCAGTGCTACTCACCCCTTTTTCTAATTTTAAACCTTCTTCTCAGCGTTCTATATATACATTTCCTCCATAGCTGCGATGAAAGAAAAGTCTCAAGTCATCAACATCCCTATTTATGTGTCCTCAGAAGCACAGAATCCATGCTCAGCAGCCCTGACGCCTCCCATGTCACTTCGAGGAGAAGGTGTGGCCACCGGGAACTGCACCTGGCCTCGCAGAGGCTGAACTGGAAGCCCCTGTGCCTAACGTCAGCTTTCCACTCCTTCCCTTGCAGTCTTATTCCTACTCCGACCATTCAAGCTGAGAGAAGAAATAGACCTAGGAGACCCACTGCGGTCTTTTTTCAGGGAGGCCATCAAGAGTGCTCCTGGAGCGCTCAGGGACAGGTGTCTGCACTTCGCCGACTTCACTGTTGGATTTCGTGAAATTCCGTGAAAACGTATTGAGGACGGGAATGGAATTAATTTAGGACCCCTTCAGATCCTGCCTTCATCTGATAAACGTGGTCTCCCCCATAGAGACTGAATGGATGTTTAAATTCAACAGGAGCTCTCTGAAAAGTGAGCAGAAGATGCCTACAGAGCCCCGAGGAGCCAGCCTCCCAGCTGGCCTCGCCCCCATGGCCAGCAGGTCCAGGGTCGGCAAGCTAGAGTTTTGGTAGCTGGTTGAGGGAAGGGAGGAAGCTGAAGCTGGCCAGGCAGAAGGCGGAGGGTCATTCGCACTGGCTCTCACACCCACGGTGATTTACACAGCAGTGCCCACAGACCAGAGCTTTGGTCTGATGCACGATGCGGGCCCTGCTGTGACACACCAGGCCAGAAGCTCTGCGAAAACCAGAGGGGGCTGGAGACGCTAGTGTAGGCACAGACATTCCAGCTGACGCGAGGGGCTCCAGGGCCCAAGGCACAGCACAGGATGTCCATTGTGGATGGATGGCCCTGGGGCATGCACCGGATGCTGCAGACACAGTTTAGGGTCTGGCCACATGTCGGAGCACATGCACACACATGCATGCACACGACACACATGCACGCACACCTGAGCACACACAGGTACACACACTACATACAGGTCCACACATGCACACACACATGCATACCACGTGGATGCACACAGTACACACACACACACACAGGTGTATACATGCCCCACATGGGTACACACACAGAGCACACACACGTACACACAGAAACTGTGCAAGGCGGCCTGTTAACCAGCTTAATCGTGTCAATCAGAATGCACACACATCAGACCATCCTGCTTGGTGCTCTCCATAAACACCTGTGATGTAAGACCTGCTGGGAAAGCATCAGCAGTACCACTTCAGAACAGTCACATAGATACAGGTATGGATATATATTGTAGGGTAAAGAAATAAGTAGTTTTGCTAATCACACTTGGTAGTAGACTCAAAATAAAATTGATCAAGTTTTAAATTTTCTTTAAAAGTAGCTCTCAGGAAATTCATGGAAAAACCAAATTGGAGAGCCACTGAGGCAGAAAAAGAGTCCAATTAGGCAGCCTGCAACAAGAACACATTGAAGTTAGAAGGGTCAAAATGAATTAGAAAGGCAGACACTGTCACCACGGATTCCAGAAGGTGTGGCAAGGAGGCTCCAGGGCGGGCCTTCATCAGAACCCCTGGAACAATTCCGTGGAGATAGGTTCTGGCCAGAGCACAAAAGGCTAAATTATCATGGCCCTGATGGGACATGGCTAAGTCCCAAACCACCAGCTCACCTCCCCGATGCCCACTGCCACCTCCCTCCCCACTCCAACCCCAGGTACAGCTTTCTTCTGTCCTTGCCATGCACATAAGGGAGGCCCCAGTCAGCTCCCTGTGAAAGTCCATAAGGTCCCCGCCTCCATTCTCAGGTTTCCACCCTCTCCCCGTCCTGCTCAGTGGCAATAAAATGTAGACAGATAGGGTAAACCAAACTGCGTATGTTGCAGAGTAATAATCAGCTTCTCTTCTGGAGGGCTAACAACTAAGTTGGCAGATCAAAAATGGGAGAAAAGTGAGGGCTTCAAGGTCAGCCAACATTTTGGCTCTAGCCTTTCAAGGTCAGTGAAGACTCAGGACATAGGAGAACCTGTAGCTTAACATCATGGAATTCAATTGTGCCCCAAATTTTCTGATCCAGGAGATTATAGAGCCACAGAGGAATGTGATCGACAATGTATCCTGTGCCTAAGGAGAGTCACATGGAGAGAGAACTTTCTCTCAGACTTCCACAGAAAGCAAACTGGCCAAGCAATGGCTGTGACTCATCCACATGGCTGATGCTGACAAAGGATCAACAAAGTGTGGCACAGGGTTACAGGATAAACCCTGAGGGCACCTGACTGACCTTATCAGATACAAAAGTTACTTTTCTTGTTACATAAGTCTTGCCTTATCTTGGTCTTAACCATCCAGCAGAAAAGTATAAACACAAGGTATATAAAGTAAAGCCATGTTAATATGCTGAGCTGTAAAAGGCTCTAGTCAACAACTTCTTCGGATAACCCACTACTATTGTGAACTGCTGGACTGTGTTGGAGAGTTTTGCTGAATTCAAGCACCTATATATTTAAATTCCAATGGAATACCCATCTCTGACAGGACTAAACAAAAAGGGGATACAAAGGAAGGACCATTTTGTATTTGTATATACAGAATAGTTAGGATAGATATGCAGCTACTTTTACTTAATTCTATGAGAAGAAAAATTGGTAGTAATAATTTTTGGACAGGATAACCTGTCTGCTTCTTGTGCTATGGATAGCCACTAGGAAGATAACAATGTAAATGCATTAATTATTGAAACTGTCCTATTAAAAAATAAATAAAAATTTTTAAAAAGGCCCTTTCTACCCTTTTAACTCTGCTTCTCATCTGCACCACAGAAAAACCCAGTACACAGCATGTGGGATCCAGGAACGCAGGGTAACCTCCACTTGGTTCCACTCCAAGCTGAGATTTGGAAAAACTGAAACTTTAGTCTGATCCTAAGTTTAGACTCCAGCTGGAATCTAATACAAGCCAGTGGGCCCACGGGCAGCATGAGCAACCTGTGTGCCACGCACCTGTCGATGCCTGGGCTCTCCCCTGGGCGACCACCCAGCAGTCCAGGGGCACCAGTGCGGTTATGTTACTTAATTGAGTTCCAGCTTCAAGGATTGCGTGTGTTAATTTCTTTGTTTCCACAGAGTGGCCCAAGCCTTAATTAGTAAGTCTAAGTAAAAGAGTTGCACCTGAGTGTTCTCTTTCCACTCCAGTGCTGTTGCAGGCAGGCAGTAAGGAGCAGCAAACAAATCTGGGTGACTGCTGGTGCCCTCAGCATTGCCAGCCACGTGCAGCCCCAACATCTGCACCCACTGCCTACACCCACCCTGATCTTCCCATCTCCAAAAAGCTGGCCTTCGTCGTTACGCCATCCAGTCTTAGCTCATTCTTGCTCATCTGTCATGCTGCCCATACACAAGAAGCCACCCGCCTCAGCCTCCTGCGTCTGATGGCTTCACATAGCATTACAGCCCCAAGTTCCATCCATCTTCAGCAAGTGCCACACTGTCGTCTTCATGACTACATAATGTTCTACTCTCTTAATCCACTGTTCTGGTGAGGCTGCACACAGAGCTCAGCCATTGTGAATGGGCTGCTTCATGCGGGGCGAGCCGACGACCACCAGGTGCTACCTGTGACTGCTTCAGAAAGAAGCTGCACTGGCCATTTCCTGAGACTCACCTCTGCAAAAGCAGTTGGAATTCTTGCTATAGGCCTGGGGAGACAGCTCAGCGGCCTAAGAGCCTGCCTGGCAGTGCAAGGTCCCAAGTTTGAGCCCCAGTACCACACAAATAGGTAGATAGATAGATAGATAGATAGATAGATAGATAGATAGATAGATAGATAGATAGATAGATTGATTGATTCTTGCTATAAAAAATGACACAAACTCTGGGAGACCGAAGCAGGAGAATTACAAGTGCAAGCCCCACTTGGACACCTGAGTGACTTAGTGAGGCCCTGTCTCAAGATGAAATAATGACTAAATCAGGCCAGGGACTTAGCTCAGTGCAAAAGCCCAGGGCTGTCTCCAGGAGGAACGAGACAGGGAGAAGGTAGAAAGACAGAGACAGAGAGGCCAGCACTGCCTCCATCTCAAGAAACTCAGGAAAGTAGAGCTGAGGACACAAAGCGAGTCAAGTGCTGTACTGAGAGTGACCAGGGCCACGCCTCAGTGCATGTCCTTTGGACCACTCCCACCTCTGCATTTGCTCTGTGCTCCTACAGCAAGTCCTCCGTGGCCTGCACATAGCTAGGCCCAGCACTGCACTTCCAAGCCTGCTCTCTGCAGAGCCTACTGCCTGACCTGACAAAATGAACACGAATCACAGGGGCTACTGAGCTGGATGGCCCAGGGCCAGGAGAGGAAGCGCTTAGCATGCACTCAAGGCTGGCAGGGCTAGCACTGGAGGGGAGAGGAAGGAAGGACAATTACTGCCAAGCATGGCACGGGGCAGCACACAGAGCAAGAGGCAAAGGGGACAAGTGGGAAAACTTGGTGCTGGTTCTGGCCCAACTGTGCCCTGAAAGGCTGAGGCTCCATCAGCCAAAGTCCTGTGAGGGAGCAGAGGCTTATGAGCTCATGCTGGACCTGGGCCAAGTAGGAGACATTGTGGACGTCACTGGGTGCAGATGCTGAGGGTGGCCCAGTGTTGTGGGACTCCTGTGCACCCCAGAAGATGATCTCAGCTCACAACTAGAAGGCAGAGCTCCACGCTGAGCATTCCAGTGACATGGTGATCCTCATCTCAGCTTCCCTGTCTGCACACACTCTGTCTCTGTCTCTGTCTCTATCCCTCTCTACCACTCTCTTGTCTTGGTCTCTGTCTCTCTCTCCCTCCCTCTGGCTCTCTTCCCCCATCTCTATCTCTGTCTCTCTCCTTCTCCATCTCTGTCTGTCTCTCTCTCTCCCTTTTTTCCTCCCTCTGGCTCTCTGCCCCCCTTGTCTCTGTCTCCTTCTGTTTTTGTCTCTGTCTCTCCCTCTCTGGCTCTCTGTCCATGGCCCCATCTTTGTCTCTCTCTCTGTCCCTGTCTGTCTGTCTCTGTCCCTCTCTACCTCTCTCTTGTCTATCTCTCTGTCTCTCTCTCCCTCTCACCCACTCTCTGGCTCTTTGCCTCCCCATCTCTGTCTCTGTCCTTCTGTCTCTCCCTCTCTGTCTCTCTCTCCCTCCCTCCAGCTCTCTGTCCCCACCCTTTCTGCTCTGTTTCCTCTCCCCCACCCCTTCTCTCTCTCTCTCTGTGGCTCGCTTGTTCAAAGGCAGTTTAAGTCTAGCTGTTGTCTCTGACATCCCCACTGTCTCGTAATTTGCAAACTTGCCACCATCTTTCCTTCTTCTGCATCTGTCTCATTAGAAGGCAAGAATCAAGCTGCAAGTCAAATATTTACTAGTTTTGATTCTCTGCTCACCATCCCACATTCAAATTGTTTAACTGTGCGACGTAAGTCAAGGCTCTCGGTTCCAATCCAGACACTTGGATGGTTGCTCTCAAAGTGTCATCTCAGTTGCCTTCTCTTGCTGAGATTAAGGACCCAACAGCCAGTGCTGCAGTATCAGATTAGCAACGCCCTCAGTTACTGTGGGGTGATCAGGCCCGCTCTCTCCCAGAGGAGTGGGTGAGGAAGGGTTCAATAAATGAGACAGAGACTGTGGTTTGAGGGCTCCAAGAGGATTCCAACCCTCTCACAGGTATTTTCTGGAGTTCAGGACCAAGAACTTCTCTGGCCATTCCATATTTATTAGCTTTTCAAACAGAGGATGGGGACACTGAAGACAGCGCTGGAGTCTGGGCAGGACTTGGGAGTCCCTTCAAGCACTTCTCCAAGCAATGCTGTGTCGCTTTAGGAGAGCCGTTGTCTCCGGGAAGGCCTTTTCACAGTGAGAAGCCTCCAGCTGCGGTCTTTATCGAGCTAAATGAGATGGAGCCGGGTGTCCTCAGCTGTGGCCTTGTCTCGTCCTCGGGGGCCTCCTGGCTCTCCCACGATGACTGGCCTCAGAAGGGACCAGTGACCCACAGGAAAACACAGAAAATCAATTGGTCAATTTAAGTACTGCTCAGAACTGCTTCATGGTGGTCTCCATTACTGGAAGGTGAAGAGATTTACATTGGCTCACAGTTTACACACTTCAGTTCACAGACAGCTGGCTAAAGGTGGCCATGGGGCAGAGAGACCAGCCAGAGAATAGTTCAGGGAGCGGCAGCAGGAAGCACCCAAGGATCAAGGGCCGAGGAGGAAGCCACACCCCGAGCCACGCCCAGTGACCACACCCTCCAGTCAGGCTCCACCCCTCACAGCACAGTCAGCTGTGAGCAACTCAGGGGACCAATCCACACGTAGAAAGCATCACAACCCTCCATCAAATCACCCCCAAAGCCCACCTACAAGTGCATGATTCTTTGGGGGCACATCTAAAAATAAACCCTAGCAACCACTCACTGAAGGGTCTACTTTACGCACAGAGTTTATGTAGGCCAAGTGTAGCTGGGGGTGTTTCCTGGAAGTGTTTCATCTCTGATTCTTCCAACATCATTACAGATTTAAGTTTTTTTGAGAATGCTGCCTTGTCCAGTCTCATCTGTTTATTTTCCAAAGGTGTTTAGAATTACTGAATTGATTTGATTATAGGATTAAGGAAACTAAAGGATCAAGTTGCATTAAAACAACAAACAACTCGATCCATTAAAGTGGTATCTTTTCAATAGTTGGCATTTGCAGCCATAAACTACTAGTTTCCCTCAATTTATCCAGGGCCACTTGTATGTTCTATCCATGTTCTAGCCTTTTTCACAGAGCCCTCACACACTTCTCAGATAGCACAGGCTTCCTCTGCATTGCTGCTGCCTCACACAATTCATGTCCGGTTATTCTCTAAGTGTCATTAGCACTTAGCAAATATTTGTGGAAACCTGAGGGCCAGACCCTCTGACACGGGAGCTGCCGCTGCCAAGCGCAACGCTCGGTATTTTCTGGGGGAATTCAGGTGCGCTTCGGTACATGCGACACAAGTGCGTATCTCATGTTCTTAATGAAATGATGTGTGGAGATGCTTTACTGAAATGAGTTATAATAAAGAGAGCAGAAATGTAAAGAGAACAATAATCACAGTTTATTCTGTAAGGTGAAGACATCATGTGGTCTGTAAAATACTCCACTATAAACTTTAGCCCTACCCTCTGCATGCTGCACCGGGAGGGAAGTGTTGTGTGATTACACATCGTCACTGTCAGTCATGCCATAATGAACAAGAGGGCAGATCCCTACCTGGGAAAGCCTGTGCTTTACTTTTCTTGACATACAAATACCTGTACCTACAAATTAAAGGAGAAAAGCCTTATTGTAGCTCACTGTGAGGATTTCAGTCCGCAGACAGCTGGCTCCAGGCCAGCGTGGCATGGTACAGGGGAACTGCACTGGAGACTGTCCACAGCAGAGCAGGCAGGCAACAAGCAGGGAGCTTCGCTTTCCTTTTTGTCCCATGTAGGTGACAGGCTCCAGCAAGGGACTTCCCACAGCCACACCCTGAACGATGATGAAACAATTAGTGGACTAATCCAATGTCACCTCCCTAAACCCAGGACCACACACCCTAGATCCAGCCATCTGTGAAAATTCCCTCATAGACACTTGTGGCCTTTGGGGAGTATCTAGATATGAGTCATGACAGGCCATGAGGACACTTGTCTGTCAAGGTTGTAATGAGCCATCCTCCTTCTGTCCTCATCTTGACAGTGTCCACTTCTGCCTGGATCAAGGAATGGATCAAAGCAATGCCTCGTGCAAACAGAAAGTGATGACCTGGCACAGGGTGCACTCAGTCATCCACTGTGTTCGTCCAGAAAATTCAGGGCCTTGACAAACCTGAAAGGGCTCCTGATACTGGCAGCTTCTAGATCCCTCTATGCCTTTGGCAGAGAATCAGTCAGTGACCATCAGCGATCGGGAAGTCAGCAGGAGAAGGCATCTCCCCAAATCTGTACTTTAGAATCCTTAAAACGCACACATTCCTCTGATACATAAAGAATTGTAACAAAAGGTAAGGGAAAAGATGAAAAACAGAAACACAGGCAAAAGCCACTACCATGAAATTCACAAAATAAAAGAAATTCAAATAAACAAATGAAAACAAATTTAATCTCACTATTAATCAATGCAAAACAAATACGGTAGCCAAGAAATATCACTTATCTACCAGAAAGGAAAACATTCTTTGAAGGCTCAAAACACAGTAAAAATCCTTAAGTATGGCCCTATATCACAATTTACAATTTTCATAGCACATATATATGTATATATTTATACTGCATAATATATATATATATATATATATATATATATATATATATATCCACAGTCATGTGCATATGCACTTTTGTGAAATAATAGCTAACTAGTGAAATAAATTATGTATATTCATAGGATACAAATAATAGAGATGAAGTTGAATTAAAGTGCTTACTTTTGATTAAGTAAATGAATGCATATTCTAATTTTAAAACAAGTATCAACTCATATATAGGCACACAAAACATACTGGAAGCGTTCGGGCTAACATTAACTGTGTGTCTCTCAGCAGATCAATCTGAAATTCCTTTCTCTCTTCCATGTCTTCCTCCTTCTGTTTTCTTTCCTATCTCCTTTCTTCCCTCCTCCCCCTCTGTGTTCTCTCACTTTCCACGAGCAAGCTGCCTGAAGACCGTTGCACCCTCCTCCCAGACATGGCCAGGGGTGAGAGGCCGGGAGCTGCCCACTGCCGAGTACAGACGTGGATCTAGGCACCTTGGGTGTGTGCAATGACACGAGCCACCCAAACCAGAAAAGTGGGTGTGAAATGGCCATTTGTAGAGGTGCCATAACTTACACAACTCAGCCCAGCAATGGGTGGTAAAACGTGGACTCCAGTTTGGGTGTGGCCCTTCAGTCCTTCCTCCTGCATACAACTTGCTAGTTGAAAACTTGCTGGGTTCAAACAGTGAAATGCAAATGCACAAGACTCCTGAGAGCACAGAAGCGGGTGGGCGAATGGGGATGCCAGTCTCTTCCTCAGCTGGCACCACTCAGGCCACAGCACCAGAGGAATCGCAGTGTCAGCCCGGCACCTTGCATCTCCCCCAAACCACACCACCATCCCTGCCCGGGAAAGGGAAGACGTCCAGGCCAGGTGGAGTGTGGGTCAGAGCTGCGACCCCTTCCTGTTCCCTCAGTTTCTGCTAATAACAGGCTGGGGCCTTGCCTAACAGCCAATACCAGACAGTTAACAAGGCCTAAAATCAATCTTTTCCCCCACAACTGAGCCAGAGCAATTGAGGTTAAGATGAAAAAACACGAAGATAAGCAATGTTAGCTAAAGACAAAATGCAACAGCACTTATAGCAAGAAAGTATTATATGAAAGATCCTGAGAAGTACCAAAAAATATTGTTTTAATAATTTCAATAAAATGCACACCAGGAATTAAGGCATTATAACAAATTAATGGTACGCTTGACATGCATTTTAGAAGAATCTTCCCAGTGTTTGTTTGGTGTATACTACTCCTCTTCAGGGTTAGGACGCAGTCTTTGCAGCTGTGCCTGGGTAAGATTGTAGTGGCAGTGTGCTTGCTAGATCTCAGAGTCTGCACCTCTGCATACAGGCCAATCTTGAGGTGCCCAAGGGACTTGGCCATAGGGAAAAGGTGCTGCCCGGTGGCTCCCAGCCGTTTTCATGCCTCTGCAGTGAGGCGTCTGTGGGTTTTCACAGGCAACAGTGTCAGTGGCCACATGTTTGGTGCATGTGTCTGCAACCCCCAAGCCCCAAATCAGCTCTTCAGTTACAGTAGGGGGCCATCTAAAAACCTGCATGACTCTATGTCACTTCCCAAACACTCTCTTCAAGAACGATGAGAGTGGTTGGGGAGATGGCTCAGTAGAATAAGCGCTTGCCGGGCAAGCCCAACAATCTGAATTCAATCTGCCAAAAACAAAAACAGTTACAGAGAAACCACACACACACACACGTCATATGGGAAGAGTGTGCAACCAGTAAACCAGCCCCACTATACCAAGAACTCAGAAGATATACATAACAGTTGTTGGGGAAGGCATATGCAAAAATTAGGCTGTGTGTACTTTCTGCACGTATAAGACAGAAAAATGCCACAAGGAAGATTTAGTGATTGTGACGCACTGGTCACTGTAACTAAGAGCCCTTCCTGTGTGTCAAAGCTGACATCATATTCTGGCCTCCTGTCTAGTTTCTTTTCTCCCACTGCCAAGACAAAATACCCAACCCCAAAGTTTTAATTGAGCTCACAGTTAGTGGAGGTTTCAGTCCATACTCATCTGGCTCCAGGTGATGGCTCATGGCAGAGGGTAGCAGCTCAGGGCAGTGGGAGACAGTAAAAGTGAAGTAAAGAAAGCAAGCCTCTTGTCTTAGCTTATATTGTATGCAGGCTCCCTGCTCTGGTGTGGACCCACACCCCTCAGTCCCAACACTAGACAGTGAACCAATCAAAAACTCTGGATTCAGCTGCCTCAAAAATGCCCAACCCAAGCCGGGTGTGGTGGCGCAGGCCTGTAATCCCAGCACTCGGGAGGCTGAGGCAGGAGGATTGTTGTGAGTTCGAGACCAGCCTGAGCTACAAAGTGAGCTTAAGGCCAGCCTGAACTGCATAGTGAGACCCTGTCTCAAAAAGACAAAAAAAAAAAAATGCCCAGCCTACATGACTGCATGAGTATTTGGGGGGACATCCAGACACCCACCATAACACCCCACAACCACCATCACCACTAATGAAGACAGAAGTGAAGAGAAGCAACTCAGAGGGCAGAGCACTTAGATCCAGGCTGGAAATGCAGGGGAGAATTGAATAAAGAATCAGATAAATAGAAGACCAGAGATTAATGTTATGGTCTATTAAGAAACACTTGTCACAAATCCAAACTATTGTGTCCATTATCTGCAGAGGACATCCCTCTTAGTGACATAAAATGCCACCACTATTCCCTGCAAAATACCCTGCATGTGCTCTCAGCCCTGTGTTCAGGTTTTAGAGAAAGCTGGGAGGACACAGCTCGAATTGGGGTTACTCCTACTTTGCAGTCAGCTGTGGGTCATGTAGGGATCTGTGTTTCTCATCAGTAGCTTCAGTTCGGGGTTGCATGTGAGGGTCTTTACCATCACTGGACAAAACACACACATGGCTTGTCTGGATGCGCCCCAAAGCCTCATGTGGCCGTGGGATGCTTTCCAGAGGTGGCTGGATTTAGTGTAACTCTGGAATTAAGTATTGAGGTGATGCTGGGATGAGTGTGTGTGGTTACTAAGTCAGTCCATGTCACTGAGACATAGCTCTGGGTGTGGACAATGGGAACCGCCCAGTGTGAGTCATATCGCCCAACAGGTGAGTAGCCTGCAAGGATAAAATGGAGGGGCACGAGGTTGCTTGCTCGCTGGCCCTTCAGGACTTTGCTGCCTTCCGTGCATGATGTGCTTTCTCCTCTGCAATGCCTCTCAGCCATGGCCCCCTTCCTTGAAGCAGAGCACTATGAATCCCAAGTGACAGTAAACCTCTCCTTCTTTGAGAACTGCCTCTCAGCAATTAGCAAAGCAGGCATGATAGTACCCAGCACTCACACCTGCGGGAGGAAGGCTTATTTCAGCTCTCAATTTCAGGCCTTGTATAGTTTCAAGACAAAAAAACAGCCTAGTGCTGCTCACTCAAGGCATCTGGGAAGCCTGGAGAGGAGGAGGGGCTGGGGACAAAAGCTCACCCCTCTGGTCACCCCTCAGCAGCCACCTCTAACCAGGCCCAGCCTCTTATGGAGTCCATCCTGAACTCACACATGAGGAATCCGCTGATGGGCAGTGTCCCATGACCTGGTCACCTTCTAAATGCAGACTTTTCTGGGACACTTTAGATCTAACCATAACAGGTTGCCTACGTCCTACGTCCATGTTGCTGTATCAGTTCTGGCTTCACGGAACTTAGGAGGCTCCAGTCACAGTCAACATCACCTTTCCTTGTGGCTGTGTGTGACACAGGGTGGCTGGACTAGTGTCACAGTGCCGCGAGGAGTGTGAATAGCTAGCAAAGCCTTCTACTTCTATCTCTAGATCTGATACCGCAGGGGTACTGTAGAGGTATAATGTCAATGGGTCCCTCGGCCACGCTGCCTAAGATAAAAATTAGCTCCTTAGCTGTGGAAAGGACCTTGAGCAGGAGCTCTGGAGGAGCTGAGGGGGCCTTACATGGCTTTCCTGAGCATAGCGGCTCACACAGCTCGACCATTCCTTGCAGATAGCCAGCTTTGCAGGTGAGCAGCTCTGCATCTGTTTCCAGCTTCACTTACCCACCTCGCAGAGCTCTGTCCCTGAGGCCACAGCTTATCGGGCAGTTTCATAATGCTTCGCTTCCTACTGACCATCCAGCCCTGGAGGCCCACAGTATGAAAGGTCCAGTACTGCTTCTCCATCCACCCTATCTACCCTGAAGGTAAACATAGGAAGGCCTCTGGCATCTAAGCCACAGGTGCCCCCCTGATGTCACTGTAGCCACTCTGCACATGGAACATGCTTCCAACAAGTGTCCTTTTTATATGTGACCCTCCAATCCTGGCTAAGACATCCAAAATGCTAACAAGATGTATTTTGTGTCTTCCTATTTCTTGTTTTTCTACCTGCCATGTTACTAGAAATCCAAACAGTCTTCTCCGTAGCATGGCAACAGTAGGCAATGCATTACTTACCGGCTGTCTTCATGCTCCATGAATGCTTATAACTGACCAATACCACTTCAAGCAGTAATGTCCAATGGAAGCAGCCACCAGCTCTCTCTCTTCTGGAATAGGACGTCTCTCATCCCAGCAAGAATGGAACCTGGGCTGGCTCTGTGGTTTGCTTCTTAGAATAGAAAATAGTAGGAGTCATGCTCCAAGACTGCCAGGCCTCATCCCTAAGGGGACACTGTGACTCCAGCTTTCTCTCGAAGCGCAGCCACGCAGTATGAGGAAGGCCAGGATGGAGTGTCACATGATGGAGAGCAGAGACCAGCCTGAAGAGTGAAGGTCACTTGGACATCCTGCCCAGTGCAGCTGCAGAACACCAGCCTGGCAAGATCATCAGAACCATCCAACTGAGCCCCAGGCAACCCACCATGGGACAGAGTACGTTGTTCCTGACTAGGCCACCAAATTCGGTGATGCTGCTACAGAACAGTCAGCAATGGAGACACTCAGCAGTAATCAGTAAGTAGCCGATGTGCAGGAAGAGGCAAGGGAGGGACATGACATGGCTCAAACTCGTATCAGCATCTTCAAGAGAAAGTTCTAGAAAGAATTACTGGCTCTAAGCTGACACAGCTAAAATTTAAAACATTATTCTAAGCAAGTTTGGACCTTCTAAAAGCTTACCCTAATATGCATTGATATCTGGTGACTGGTCACTTGTGGACTCCAAGGTACACAGTCAATCACTCTGAGGAGTTTGTCAGTTGATGGTGGAGAAGACATACGGATTTGAGTTTGGCTTTCCCATGTGCTCCCCAGCTTGCTTTTATGCAGTAAGACTTCTTAAGTAGAAGAAAGTAGGCTGCTTTTCACTTTCAAATGAATTTGGCTTCTTACCCATGGGTCTTTCAATCCAGCATTTGAGATAAACCAAATGATTCCACTCCAAGACGGAGGCCCAACAAGGACTTCAACAATAATCACCCTGGAGACAAAAACTTAGCAAGCTTGTGACATTTCAAAAATTCTGACTCTAAGTTGTAGAGAAAATGGGACAAACTGTAACTTGCAAACCTATTTTATTACGGACATAAAACAGCACATTCCCCATCACAGCCCCATAGACTTCTACTTGATAAAGGTCCACATCAGGCCTCAAAGCCACTTCTACTCATTCAGCAGTCTTCCAAGCACTGCAAGGGGTCAGGGTGGAGCTGGCGGGTGGAGTGTGCTGCGAGGCTCCTACCCGCCCCGCTACTGTGCGCGTCTGCGACTCCTGCAGCGCGCATCTGCGGCTCCTGCACACACAGTGACCGGGTTCCCTCTGCTGCAGCCTTCGCGTAGCTCTGTAGAAACCACGTGTATTTATCACCCACAGCACTGTGCTTGCAGCTGTGTGCCCATCAAATAAGAGGGGATCAGAGGGTCGCCGCACACCCTCTGCACAGGCTGATGACATCGCTGCCTTCTGTGTGTACTCTGCACATAAACTGTCCTGGTCTTAAAACAGCTCTTCCAACAAGCTCTGACACTCTTGGTCCATTAAATCGTCACCTAGATAACTGTTCTATTGATGAAAGAATCTACTGAAGTTCCATTTCCTTTTTATCAAGCAAGGGTCACATTAAGTGAATCGGCATTGAGTAAATAGGAAATAAATTCAGCCCTGTAATAAATGTCTTCCTCGGCTTACACCAGAGAGAGAAAATGAGGCCACAAATATGGATTCAAAGTGGGTTTAATGTAAACCCCAAAATACTGCAGCACCTTAACAAGCACTGTGTAATGAAATCCACATGGCTCTTACACGCTAGAAACTTTTAATATGGAAAACTTCTACTCCTGGTGCAACAGAACATGGACGCTTTCTGCTGGACTGAGCAGCACTTCTACAAACAGTGAACATCTAGATGCATAATGGATTATTATATATTTTATTCCTTTATTCATGCAGTGTCAAGGCAAGCAATGATTTTTACCTGAGGACTGCCTGCACTGACCCTTGTCCCCAGTGGGGGAGCCAGAGAGCTCCTGATAAAATGACCCCACCCACAACCCTGAATGCTAGTCTAGGAAGGTCTGGAAGTACAAACCTCCAGCTCCATTCCACTCTTTAAGATTCCTAGCCACCTTCTCATGTGGAGAGAGGCTCCGCTCTGTACCGCCTGCTGGCAACGCTGAGAAGAGCGGCTACCCCAAGTGCTCTTCCCCCCCAGCTCTCTGCTTGTACTTGGCACCTAACAGGCATTTCAAACTCACCTGCTGCAGATTCATGGCCCTCTCCAAGACCCTCCCATCACCTAGCCCTTCTCATTTAGCAACTGCAGCATCAGCAGACCAGACTCCGCCCATTCCCTACAGTTTGTATGCAATCGTTCATAAGGAAGGGATACTTTCTTGCTCAGATGCCTTTTAAGGGCCTCTGACATTGAAATACATAGTAAAACACATGTTTTAAGTTGGCAGGAGATGCCCTGCTACGGGTCGCAATCAGTTCTACGCACACAGGAAAGGCTCGCAGCAGACATGCATTGGTGGTAGCATCAGAAGCCAGCTTTCAGCTTGCTGACCTCCACCTTCTCTGCGTGGTTCCTCCCTCAGTGGCAGGGAGGCATGGTCAGAATTCCTCTAAAAGTGCCTTGTTTGGATGTGGCTGCCCGTCACCAAGTAGTCTCAGGAGCAGCTACACAGCCATTTTCTCTACCACAAGGTACTCACAGCACCAGCCGCAGCACTGAGCTGCGGGGCAGCTGCCGCACACCAGCAGACCTCAAACGTGGACAAGCACACTGCCAGCACACAGACACTGTGGCCAGCACTGAGCGGTGGATCTGGGGCCAAGAGGGCTCCCAGCACCGTACATCTGACAAAACACCCAGGTGGGTCTCGCACTTGGACTGCCGAGAAAGCCTTGGTGTGAGATGGCCCGAGCTGCTCTCTGCGCAGCCACCACAGCAAGATCATCAAGAGGAGCAAAGACACGCGCCAGCAGGAAATGTGGACACAAGGGAGATGCAAGCCATCATGAGGCTTCCTGCACCGAGACACCAGAAAATAAACCACTGGGGCCACATGGGGCAGAGCTCTCCTGCAGGGCGAGCCAGCCCTTAGTGGACACTTCAGCAATGAAGGCACAGACAGCTCGACCCACTTTTTACCCTGGGGAGTGAGCCTGCAGTCATGGGTGGGCGTGCAGGCCACGAAGGACACTCATCTGTGGCTCAGGGACCAGCTGAGCGATCCACTGTGCACATATGCAAACATACAGTTACTGCATGAAGAAAAAAGGAGAGAAACTGAACCGTTATCACTTCTCTATGAAAGAACAGACTTGGGAAGTGCCCTGAGACCTTATCATTTGATGCTTAAATTCTGTTTAAGCTTTTCATTCAATTGCTCAGTCCTACTGTATGTCATTTTGAATGTTTAACATCAAGCATTTGAAAAATTAACATCAGTTTAAACATAATGATCTTTTATTGAACAACTATATTTTTCCATTCAGTATGGATGAATCTTTTTGAAAAATCAATTAAAAATTGTAGAAGAACTCTGTAAGACACTTTCTCATTTTTAAAATACTGTGGCACATACCCATAAGCCCAGCTTCCGGAGGCTGAGGGGGAGAATTGCAGCCAGGCCAGGCAGTACAGGGTCTTATCAAGCAGTCTCAAAATAAAGAACAGAGGGGGCTGAGGACGTAGCTTGGTTTGAGTGTCTTGGGTTCAGTCCCCAGGACCAGGAAAAGAAAAGATGGAAGGAAGGAAGATAGCCGAGAACGCACCAACACCTTCTGAGTCCTCATGGCTCCTAAAAGCCGGGTGCAGCACTCCAGCCAGGCTGCCCACAGCCCCGCTCTCCTGATGATTCATAACGTCAGTGACTAACACGCAGCACGTGAGCCCTCCATCTCATGTGGGAGTCAGGGCAGAGAAGGCTCAGCTTACGCCCTCCACAACTGGTAGGTGGACTGCATTAGCTAAGAGTGACTCACTGAAACCTTCACATTGTAAGAGAAAAAGTCTACGTAGAGCCTGTTTTCTTGGTCACGGAGCAAGCTCACCATCTACCTTGTGGTCCTCAGAAATGAAACAGAATATGAATAGGAAACGCTGCAGTGCACAGAGGAACAGGAATCGGGCGCCTGGAAACCCCCAGAGAGGCAGGAAATCAGGGCCTGGCGAACTGGCTGGAAGCAGGCACCTCTGCTCACTGCTGAGTCCTGGGCTCGTGTGGAGGACGCAGCCACAGCCCTGCATGTGGAGCCAACCTGAGCGCTGTCCTGCGGGCTTATTAGGGCCTAGAACTGAGCCACCCGGCAGCGGGAGGCCCTTGAGGTGTGCCAACCTGCCCGCCGCCCCGCACATGCTCCACGGCCCTCTCAAGCTGCAGTGCACTTTCATGGGCCAAAGTCACTCTGCAGAGCATCGTTTTCCTAGTTTTAATGAACTGTTCTACCCTTTGTCCTTATTTTGTCCAATTCTTTGCTCAAGATGAGAAACTAGAAACTACCCTAGGAGGAGACCCCAGAAAACCCAGAACCCAGAGTCGTGTCTAGGCCCACACACCCTCAGCACTCCAAACATTTAGAAAGAATGGCCCCAGAGAAGCAGAAGGAACGGCACTTCCTCAGGGGTTTTCTCTAGATGCCTGAAGACCTTCTGGAGAAGGAAGTGCTATGTGCTGCTACCTGGGCTGTCTCAGAGCCCTCTCCAGGGCTCTGTACTTTCCTGCACATGTCCTCCTGGGCCGACTGCAGGCACAGCCCCCGCCCCGTGTGGCCCTCAAAGCACAAGAGCCAGAATACCACCTGCAACACCACGATATGGGCCATTTCACCCAAGACCAAACTCGCATTGCCATCATGAAAAGACACTGGCCCACAGGTGGGGTGTACATCGGGGACCACACCAGACACCTGGCACTACTGCCTCACACTGGGCAGACTGGAGACTGCTGCTGCCGAGGACCAGGCTCGGGCCAGGCTGGGTCACCACCACCATACTGCCAGGCCCCCCGGGCTCACCTCAGACATGCTGCGCAGTCCTCACTCACCCAGTAGCCAGTGGCAGGCAGGCTCCCTCCCACAGGACAGAAGGGGAAAGGTGACAGCCCCAGGAGACAGGTGTGGTGGCCCTGACAACGTGGAAGTTTTGGAACAGTGTCAGTACCACCGCGGTTCCTGTCAGGATCACCTACAGCCTGAAACCCTGATAGCCACCATCCACACCCAGGGCACAGGGCCCTTCCACACGGCAAGTGGTCTCCATGACCAGCCAATTTCACTCAGAAATTCAGACGCCTCCTGGGGGCCTCATAAAAAGCAATCAAGCTCATTGCTATTTGTTTTTCAAAAAACTTATGGAAAATGAAATAAAATTTTAATGTTAAAAAAATAAAATTTTAAAAAAAGCAATCAAGCAATGGTTTTTGGAGGGAAGACATGGCAGGTTAGGAAAATGCAAATTTTGATAAAATTATAATTAATGAATTGTCTGATGTACTATTTTAATGAACTCTGAAATCATGGAAGGAAGACATCCTGTCTTTATTAGATGCCTTCCAAATCCCTTAAAAACAGCATTTCTCTTAATTATTTAAAAAGAAAATCAACCAAGCTCTACCAGGAACTCAGAAAGGAGGTGAGACAGAGAGCATGGGCCTGGCCCAGCAAGGCGCCCAGTGACCCGACACCGCATATGACTGGTGCAGCTGCTACAGCAGCGGCCACAGGCAGGACGAGCTGCTGTGCAGGCCAACAGCTCCTGCTAGAGCCAGGGTCGGAGCCTCCTGCAACTCCAAGGTGAATGTCCTCAGCTGTGACTAAAGGGGCTGGACTTAGCCCACAACACAAGGGCCGCTCCCACTCGGTTTCTTTTCCAGGCGAGCAATGCCCAGAGGCTGCAGCCTGCAGCTGTGCTGGCTCCTCGGTGCCCACGCCGGCCCTGGCTGCACTTCACTGCAGATGAGCGGCTGAGGCTGCTCCAAGGACAGGGGCCAAGGAAGCTCAGAGCCCAGGAGGGGAGGGGGGCGAGGGTGGCACTCTCCTGCAGTTCAGGGAGGACTCTGAGGCCAGCCCTCAGGCATTCTTCTGCACCACCACAGAACCCAAGAGCCTCAGAAAGCCGCCTCCAGCAGCGCGCTGGGTCAGTGCTCACATCACCTGCGAGGACGCAAAGTCATCAAGTTAAACTGGAGGCCAGAATGTGATGCAAACAGGCTTACAGTTCCTATGTGAAAACCATGACTACTCACTCCCTTTCGCCTGCAACAAAAACTCAGCGACAAAGCAAATCCTCGGGAATAAGCGCTCCTGCTTAGGAGGCACACATGCAGGTCAGGCATGCATGCCGTGGAAGTGTGGACAGACAGCTGCGCACGCACACCTGCGCACATGCACACAAGCACGGTTGGCCCCTCAGGAGCCAAGAGGCCTGTGTCTGTCAGCAAAGCCTCACTGTACTTCTACCTTCCTGAGGACAACAGGTGAAAGCTGTCAGCACTTCAGAATCCAAACACTATTGTCACAAAAAACATACTTGGGGCTCTGGAGCACGGATCCCAAACCTGAGGCATACCAGCCACTCTTGATCATGAGACCCCTCCTGGGGCCTCAGTGTGCTCCCCCAAAATCCTTGCTGGAATCCAATCGCAGCCAAGTAGGGGTGATGCTGCAGGAGACGGAAGCTCACACAGGTGCTCAGTGGTCCTGCCTACTTGCAAGGGTGCCACTGCCAGCTGTAGAGATCAGAAGCTGTCCTGCAGAAGATCCAAAAGTAGGGCCAAGGAAGGAATGAGCAACCTGAGGAGACCCTGGGCAAAGACACACTCATAAAAGGACTGGGGGTATGGCGTAGTGTGCAAGTCCTGGGTTCAACCCCAGGATGAAAAAGACACGTGTAGAACCCAGATCACAAACACTAAGCGAGCACACAGAAGCAGGAGGGACCTTTGAAAAAGGAAGAAACTCCTGTGGACTCCCAGTTTAGGATTTGAAGAGTTACCTTCAAATGCACTAACGTACCCTCAGGGGCTTCCCACCCTTTCTGGCCTGCTCTCTCCAGCCTCTGGGGAAGGAAAACACTCAGCTGACAGCTCGCACTGAGGACTGAGGGCCTGGCCCTCACTGACACAGAAACCTTCCAGCAGGGTCTGGATTCCAGCTCTTGTCCTTGCACCCATTCTCCAGGGTAGGATTCCACACCAAACCCTGGACTGGCCTCACAGACACCAGACCCGCTGGCATCCACAGACCTCACTCTACATCCTGCACTGAGAACGGAAGTGCATGGACTGCACATTGGCAAGAAAAACAAGACACGAAGTGGGGCACAGAGAAACAGGATGGGGGGGAAGCAGAGGGCAGGAGAAGGGGGAAAAGAGGAAAGGCATGGAGGAGACTGAAGTATTTTTTATCTTTAAACTTTGATAAACATCTGTGATGGGAAAAGAAATTTATTTGAAATTACTTTAACTTACAAATAGAAAACACTTTAAAGTGGGAGGAAAAAACCGAAAGCACAAAGAGGCAAGCTCCTACTTCACGAGCTTCTCCACCCTTAAGGTGTCAAGAGGAAAAGCAGTCTTCCAAAGTGGTCAGCCACCCCTGCAAAAGAAAGAAAGTGGGGTCAGTTCTAAGCAGCCTTACAATTTTAAGGGAAATAACTATTTAAAATGTAACATGCTATCATTTTTTGTAATCAAAACTTTCTCACTTCCTTGACAATCACATCTGCCTGTGCTCCAAGGTAAGTTCTTAAAAGCACAGTCAACTTTAAAACCCTGGCTCCATAATGATCCTGAGTGAACACTTCTGAGTGGGCTGCTCTGAAGCCCTCCCTGCTTGCTGGGGAAATGTCCTCTTGGAACTGTCCAGTATCATTTCCTTCTGACTATGACAGCAAGGTATTAATCACACGGAAGAATGGTTGGCTGAGGAACATGCTTTTCATTCTGGGCCCAAGAAACCAGCTGGGACTGGACAGTGCACACGAGTGCCCCTGGAGAGCGGTGCATAGGGTGGACCCAGGGGCGTGATGCTGCCTTTGAGACGCGAGGTGAGCGGCAGCACAGGCCCAGAGCAGGCGCTGGGTGCAGCCCAGCTCCTGAGGCTGGCAGAGCTCAGATGACTCTAGACACCACCCTGGTGCTGTACAGGCCCAGAGCTGACACAGGCTGGCCACAGCTCCATGGTTCAGCCCATGGTGCAGTCCGTGTCCAGCCTTAGAAGGCTGTGGTGTGATGCCAGTGCAGTGGAATACAATAGACAAGAGGGCAAGGTCCAAGACTGTGGCATCAGATGCCCTTAGCACTGCTGCGTCAGCCAGCCTGCACACCTTCAGGACTAGGCACAGGCCACAGAGCAGCCCCAAGTGGGCCTGGTAACGAAGTGTGATAACTCCTTGTGGCATCATGCTGGAACACTAGAGTCACAGCACCAGAAAATGTTCAATGCTTAGATCAGACACCATGGGCATTGTGTGGCTGTTATAATTTAAAGAAGAAAAAAAAAATCATCAAAAGGAAAAATGTAATAATAATGCCATCTAATGAAAGAAAAGCCTGTCATATTTCCTTGCTGTCATCTCAAAATGATTTAAGCAGTGACTTACGCTTTCAAGTAAGAAAAAAATTTCAGTTTATAGCTAACATGGCTTAACATGAAAAAAGTGAGTTTTCTGTAGCTACTCTCACAAAATGCTTTATTTGTTAAGATTAAAACAAAACAAAAAGTCCAAAAATTTTTTAACTCCTTAAACACAAACCCAATTTTTTTAGCTAGAAATTTTTCTAAGCAGCTCCCAATGAAAGATCCATGCCACTCCACCACTTAGGACCTGGTCCCTGGCCCTGAGTTTCCTCCTGGGCTGAGCTGACAAGATCTGTGAGGATCAGCAGGGCTCAGCTGTCGTTAGCATCAGCACTGCTGCACAAGGAGGAAGCTTAAATTGATGATGCATTTAATTCCCAGTTACTCCAAGCTCTCAATGGCTACGAAGGGCACCGGATTGGGGTCCACAGGAAGTGTGCATTTGTGCACTCTTTGAGTATGAATAACCTACAGGTCTGCCTAGCTCACAATCTTAACGAGACAGGCACAGCATCTAGGAGGATCCACAGGAGACTGTGAAGTCTAGCAAGGGGTAAAAAGGCAGTGCCAAGAGAAGGGGCTCCTCTGAGTATCAGACCAGGGATTACAGGGAGTTCCCAAAGGGCAAGTGCTTATCACAGGCCACAAACTCTACACCCAATCGAACAGCAGTGGATGCCTTCTTTATTTTGTGGTACCAGGTTCGAACCTGGGACCTTGTGCTGCTGAGCTATCCCTGTGGCCAGTGGAAGCCTCCTGACCACAGACCCTACCTAAAGCAAGAGAAGGAAGGAGCTTGAAAGCTGGACCAAGGAAGGCACTGTTCCACAGCTTTGTGTACTGAGTAGGACACTGCAGAGACATCTGTTTTCTCTCCAAGATTTCCCCATTTTAGAGACAACAGGTCTCATCGACAACATAAAAAGCACTTCTAAACTAGCAAGAGTTGGCAAGCTGACTTGGCTTCTTCTCTAGTCTCACTCTGCAGCACTTCTGCCCGACAGCTAGGGCCACCCACTTAAGAAACCCATCTGACAATATTCATTCAGTCATCTGTCTGTCACTCAAAACACAATCTTAAGTGCCAAGGATAAAATGCCTAGTGTTTAAGAAACTTACAGTTCAGAAAACTTCTCTTAATGGCCTCACACCCCACCACCCACAAAACACAACAGGCGCTATCACCTCTACATGGCAGATGAGGCTGTGAACCAATGAATGCAACTTCACAGACTGTGACACTTTCCCAAGAACCCCAATTACCTGGGCTGAGCAATCTTAAGTGTTCATGCCATGTGGTACCCAAGGACTTGTGGTGACTTTAAAAGGCAAAAACTTCCTGTGTCTCAGCCTCCTGTCCTCCTCCCAGCTCAGCCCCCAATGTGGTGCTACTGCCACAGGCTCCTCGCCCAGCAGCTCCCACTGAAGGGTGCCCAAGTGGGTTTCGGGCACAACTTCAATCCAGTTAAGTACTGCCGCCCAGGTGGGACAAGGAGAGTCTGCCAAGCCTGGGACAGTTACCAAGCAGCAAGCAAGAGGTGTGAGCTAGGGACCTGACCTGACTTCGGGACACAAGCATTCCCTCCAAGGAGTGGCATTCACTTGTGTCACAGGTGCTCAAGGCTGTGCCAAGTTTATCTGCTACTTCTGTGACCATTTTGCCTACTACAGCAAAGCATGCCCAGCCCATGAGCTGCTGAAGGAAGCACTTGAAAAGACCAGGCTCCACAGCATCACAGCCAGGAGACGCATCTAGACTGACGAAGCAGGCTAACTTCCAGCCCAGACAGTTTCCATCCCCATTCACGTCTAGGCACAGCCCGTTTCACAAGGTCTACTTACACAATGATGTTGTTGATGGGGATGTGGATCAACTTCACAAAGAAACCGATGAAGCCCATGATAGCAAATCCTATTGCTGTTGCCATGGCAATCTTCTGGAATTCTGCATTTACAAACATTAATATTTTTAATTCCTATTCAAACTATGGGGGGGAGCTATTAGTAACATAAACAGCTCACTGGCTGTACATGTCCCCTGACTAGAAGACAGTTTTTAAAAAAAAACGGAAGCTACTAATATAGCAATAGAAAAGTTTTTGACAAGTTTTTCATTTCTTTATTTTGTTGATATTTGAGTAGACAAAAATGGAAATGTCATGTGTTCTACTAATTCAACAACAAATGCTGAAAATAATTGTTCTTCTCCATAAATGGCAAAAAAAAAAAAAAAAAATCACAGTTCTAACATCTGATCCAGCACTTCTGACACCACAAAGAAGTCAAACATTAAGGCTCAAAAAAATCAGTTAGGTCAAGGACAATGGTAGGAAAAGGTTACAACTCTGGTATGTTTCACTTTTTCATACTGCCTCCTCAGGAGGCATGGCTAATGCTCCAACAACATACTAACTACGATCCTCCCTAACACCAAGTTTTTGGGGATAAGTCATTTGGCAGTAATTTTATTTTCAATTGCAACAATTTGTTTATGACAAATAGTCTTCCCTAGTAGTGTAACCTTCATGAAAACAAGGACTATTCTCCATTGTGTTTATTTACATATTCTATATTCTATTCTGTATTATACTTTAGACTTTTCAATTAGTGGATAAAAGTTGACAAATCACCGTGGTGATATGGAAGATACTGAAATATATGACTAACTCAACTAGGGCCGGGGAGATGGCTCAGTAGAATAAGCACTTCCCTGGCAAGGGGAAGGTTCTGAGTTCAATCCCTGGTTCCACCAAAAGAAAATGTCTAACTCAACTAAGGCTCATAACTTTACACCATCTGAAGCTACTAGGAAACTGTAGACAACGAAGAGTGCACATAACTAAAGAAAAATGTCTCAAAGCAACAAAGCCAAGTAAATCAGTAAAGATGTAGCTAAAGTAATGTACTGGTTAGTAAAGAAGCTGTTCAGGGGAAGCCCTAGAAAAACAAACGTTTATTTTCTGCGATCACACAATGCACATACCTTTCCTGTCTGGTTTTGTGCATCTTTTCACCAGCCGGATGGAGTCTTTCACAAACTGCCGACTCGGCTCCACAAACTGCATTACCTGATCCATGGCTGCCTGTTAAAAAAAAAAAAAGAATAATCACTGTATTATTTAGCAAATAATACAGACTTGCTAAATAATACAAAGATGTATACAGAGACAGCCATGAATTCCTACTTGACACAGGTCAATTTCCCCTCGGAAAGTAAAAAACGGCAGACTTCAAAGGATCAGTGTAAATTCACACCTCTGGAGAGCAGCACACCATGGACAACGAGGCAGGCAGCTCGCCCATGTAAGCACTTACAGACTTGCACAGCAAAGTGCTCTCGGCCACTCGGCTAAGGACAGATCCCCCAGCCCATTCTGCACAGGGATGAGGCCAGCAACAAGCGCGTCAACTGTTACTTTTCTCTATTGCACTTTTTCGTATTTCAGAAACCGGCGTCTAGTGGGTGGAGGCCGAGTACGGTGTTGCTGGAACCCACCTGCTGGGTAGAAAGCACTCCCAGAAAGCCGACCTGGGGAAGCGTCCCGTGAGGACGGACGAGACACCCGAGGCCTCCAAAGCCCCGAGTGGGTAAAGCAAGATCGCGATTCTGAGAGGTTACTGGCTAAAAGCCCTTGGGTCATAATAAAGCTTCCAGGCCCACAAGATCGTGTAACTCGTCGTACAGGCTTTTTGAGGATCTAACAGACGTGTCACCCAATCTCGTCTTCGAAAGCCGCTGCCGCAACAGCCAGAAGGGCCCCGCGAGGCTCAGCCCGCCGGCCCAGCGCGGCAGCGGGCAGTCCGACGGGAGGCTGCGCGCGGAATGCCTCTAGCCTGCCTGAAGCTCCGCAAGCGAGCTGGGCACAACTGAGGGCCCGAGGTCTCGCTGCCACCCTCACCTCCGCTCCTGGGACCCGAGGTTCTCTTAAACCCGTGGCAGCCACGGAGATCACGAGAGCTAAGAGGCTCGGTCCGGAAAGCGCAACCGCGCTAAACGGAGCCGGGTCCTGCCAACTCCTGCACGCGGGGCGGAGCGGGGCAGCCGCACAGGACCCGCGACGGCCCGGGAGCCCCGGCGCACGGCGGCCCGCGCGGGGCGGCACTGCGGGCGCGGCCTCAACCGGTTCGGGCCCCGCAGCCCCCTCCAGGCCGGGCCCTGGTCCGCGCCCACTGGGGTCGGGAGGTCGCTCCGGCCCACGCCGCCGCCGCGAGCACAGAGGCGGCCTCCTCCACTCCCGCGCCGCCCAGCTCCCCCGGAGCCGACCCCGACCTACCTGCTCTTCCGACAGTCCGCACGGACACGTAGCACAGAGCTCAGGCACAGCTCATCAAAACCGGAACCGGAACCGGGGCCGAAAGCCGGGCCCCCGGCAGCCCGCCCACTCGCCCTCCCATTGGTCAGCACGCGGAGACGTCAGTGCGCAGGCGCAGCGTGCGACCGGATTCCCGGAAGAGGCGTGCGAGGTCGCACGGGGCGGTCTCGCGGGGCGTTTGCCTGTGCCGCCCGGGAGGTGGCCGCGGGGTGCGTACGCGCAGGTCCCTGGATGCACCCGGATCTTGCCTGCGTTTGGTGCTCTTGGGCGGGACGGCGGGCGGGGCAGGCTCCGGGATGGAGGAGCCGACCTCAGCGCGCCCCGCCCCCCGCGTGCACCTGCGGGTCCCTCGCTGCCCGAGGACGCGGGGGCGGTGGTTGTAGCGTAAATTGCTGCGTTCGAAAGGCCTGGGGTCCCCGAACTCCCCCGGGCTCGTCTAGGTCCTGGAAGGCGAAGAGCAGTCAGAAGACCAGGGCGAAGCGAACTTGGTTTTACCGTGGATTTCGCGAGGGTCAATAGGGAAGAGCCAGCCGTCGAGTGGTGGCGCCTGGAGCTGGGACCCGCTGGGTATGGGGCCGCAACCCTCGCCCCAGAAGGCGGACGCTGGACAAGATATGGGCAGGGCTGGGCGCTGGTGGGCGCTGGGGTAGGTGTGGCCATCTGCGCCAGGCCGCGACCTGCAGAGGCACTGTCTGCCGAGCCCTCCCTGTCCCTGCAGAATCATTCCTTCAGTAGTTACCCCGGCACCTGCTGTGCGCCAAACCCTTCCGGAGGCTGGCCTGCAGGAAACTGGCATAAAGGGGGACAGGAAAGTGACTAATAAAGGCCATGCCAGTGCTTTGGAATGAGTGAACAGTGTTGCGAACGAGTTAGGAGGACGGGGTCGAGGCCAGCGCTTGGATTCCCAACAGACTGGGCTGTGCTTGCTAAGCTCATCCCCTGGGCTTCAGCCCGGTTCTGGCCATAGTGGCCGTCCACAGGCCACTCAGGCCACCGGACCGCGCCGCATCTGCCATTCAGAGTGCTCATCTTGGTTACAGAGTGTAAAGCCTGGCATTATCCTTTTGGAAAAGTTTTAGTGGTTTGTTACGGAATTAAGCATATACCAATCTGTGTCTGCTGAATATTTACTAAAGAAAGAGATGATAACAGAAACCACTAAAAGGCTTGCGCAAGGAAATGTCTAGGAAGTTTATTCATAATAGAGAAAAATGCAGTAGTGGTCCATGGATAAACCTACAGGAAATCCTACGTGGACTACACAGTTGAGAAAGAAGTGATGTGAAAGATTGGATACTGTGCAGTTCCATTTATAGGGTGGTCTAGACAGCCAAAATGAGTACTACAGCAAAAAATTATAATGGTTTACTCCTGGACATAGTGATTGAGCGGAGAAGAGTGAAGAAAGTGGTCTGTCTTAACTGGGCTATCGAAACATTGCCAAACAGTGGCTTGGGATACACATCTTTCATTTCTCTCGGAAGGCTGCAGGTCAGAGGTGAGGACCGATAGGGTTGGTTCCAAAAGGTCTTTTTCTTCAGGGGTGGCGAACTGAGGGCCCACCTAGTGGAGGGGCATTAGGCACAGCAATTTTCCGCCGAGTCCCCAGGAGAATGCACAGACTCTTCAGAGCACTTTGCTGCGCAATGTTTGTGTGCTCCAGAAACATCTTAGGTTGAAACCTCTGCTAAGCTGAGACATCAGGATGCATTCTGCTTCAAAAATAAGCGCATTCTGAACTTTCAACTAGTACATTTGAGAATAAAGTATGTAGGTATCAACAAGATTTTTTTTAAAAACTTGTGGTTCTGGGGGTTGGCTCCAGGGCTTCACTCTGAGTTACATTCTGATGTTTATATTTGCTTATTTGAAATAGTCTTGCTGAGTTGCCAAAGCTGAGCTCAAACTTGTGATCTTCCTGCCTCAGCTTCCCAGAGTGCTAGAATTACAGTTGTGCAGCTTAGTTTTTTGTTTCATTTTGTTTTGTTTTGTAATGTGGATTCTTGGCTGGATAGAAGAATGAAGGTAAAGAATATGTTAAAATGTTAAATGTTATTTCAAGTGTAAATTGCTCGCTGAATAATCCTTTCAATTTTGTCTATATTTGAATGATTTTGTAAGATGGAAAAAAATCTATGCAGATTGTATTCAGAATTTTTTAAATAATGAATATAAGTGAAGTCTATAACATTTTAAATTACTCCTTAATTTAATGACACCAGTGAGATAATGTTACCATTTAAAATAGAAGCTGATAAATCAGACCCGCATGTGCAAATTGTCTTGCTGGTGTGAGAACCTGAAAGAGTAAATAAAATCGGAAAGGTGCAATAGATACTGTGAAAGAGAAAGAATCTGTTCAAAGGGAAGGAAAACTGGGATGAGAAAAAAGACAAAAGGAGAAACTGTGTTTATGTTAATACACAAAATAGCTTGAATAACTGCTGCTGATTTCTAATGGTCTACTGAAAAAAGCAGTTAATGCTTAATTTTCTTCTCCTTTTTAATTTCTCGTAACTTAAAAAAAAAACAACTTCCCTTGTTTATATCTGGTAATCTAAATTTATAAATAATTTCAAGGTAACATGCAATACAACCATTGTTGAATTGCTATTATTTAGTGAAATTCTGCATTGTTTCTAAAGTTTTGGGTTTGTTTTTAGTATTTTGCATTCTTTAAAAATAAAAAGAAAGAAAAAGAAGCCAAGCTTATGTCCACTCATATTCTTCAGACTGTGCACAGAGCAAGAACAAGTCTGAATGGAGCCCCTGCCTTCTGCATCACTTACGTCACAGCAGCGCTGCTGTCCCACCTACGCGATCGGTTTCCTGCCAGGACATGAGTCTCGGGTGGATTCTGGCAGGCAGGGAAGCTGTGCTTTGGGCCCTTTCCGCTCAGCTGGTCTTTGTTCCCATTAAACAGCCTTGTTGAGAGCACTGTGTCATACAGCTCCCCACTTGAACTTTGCAGTTCGGTAATCTCAGGGTTGCACAGCCACCACACGAACTGCAACCATTGGAGTTCTGAGGCTCTCTTTCTTCCTTTGACCTGCTGGCACCCCAAGCCCTCCCTGCCTTCTGTCAGGATGGACCATCCAGCCTTTTCTAGATATGTCGGTCTTGTCTGAACCCATCTTAAAAATATTCCTCTTGGGGCCCGAGGAGATAGCTCGGTAGCCTAAGAGCCTGCTTGGCAAGTGTGAGGACCTGGGTTGGATCCCCAGTACTGCATGTTGTGCCCACCCATGCAGAGCAGGCCACTGAAACTGGCTGGGTGCGTTGGTGCACACCTGTAACCCCAGCACTGGGCTGACTGAGACAGGAATCACTGCAAGTCTGAGCCGTGTAGCAAGACCCTATACCAAATACATAAATAAAAGATTTTTTAAGAAGTAAAACAAAATATTCTTCCCATCTGATGGTGTGTTCTTTGTCACATCCCTGCCCCTCCCTGCTCTGCAGTGTCTTGCCACTCCCCCCACCCCACCCCCCCTGCTGCTGTGGGATTGGGCGTGAGATTTCACTGCTGCACCTGGCTTGCTTGACATAGTGCTATCTCGACTCATCCACATCAGCTGCTAAGATTTCCTTTTTGATGAGTGAATGATCCTCAGTTCTACACATGTACTGTGCCTGCCTTTGTTACCATTTATCTGTCACTGAACACTTAGGCTGATGCCACATCTTGGATATGGTGAGCAGTGCAATAGTGTATGTGGGAGTTCAGGTCTGCCTGTCTGCCTGCCTGTCTCTCCCCCTCTCCCCCTCAGAACATACTAATTGCATTCTTTTCTGCTGGGTCATAGGGTAGTTCTACATTTAACATTTTGGGAGCCTCCAAATGTTTGTGTTGGATGTGCTGACATTCCCACCAACAGTGAGTATTGGCTCCTTGTTTCCACACGCCCATGGGCCTTTTCTACCTTGTCTTTTTGACAGTAGCCATTCTAAGAGGTGGGAGATGAAATATCATGGTATAGGTTTGCATTTCCCTAGTTATTGGTGATCATGTAAGCGTTTTAATGTACCTATTGTATGTCATCTTCTGAGAAACTTTTTCTTCTGGCTTTTGCCTTCTTTAAACAGAGCCATTTGGGTTCATGTGTTGAGTAGTTTGAGTCCCTATGAAATTAGATGTTGACTCATCAGGTATATAGCTTGTAAATGTCTTCTCCCACTTTTAGTCCCCTTTCTTTGTTGGTGCTTTGCAGCCTTGTGGTTTGGCGTGACCTTGGTCCTCTAGCCCTGTTTTAGTTGCTTTGGCTTTGGGAAGCATGTAAAAACACCACTGTCCACAGGCGTAGCACGAAGCAGTTACCCTACATTTTCTAGTAGATTTGGGTCCTGTACCTAAGTCTTCAGTCCACTTTGAGCTGAGTTTGTGTATCATGAGAAATAAGTGTCTTAATTTCACTCTCTTCTTAGTGACTGTCCAGCTCTCACATTACTAATTCTTCTGCCTCAGAAAGCAGATTATGCATGAGGACTGGTTGGCAGCTTCCTAGGGGATGTGACATTTCAGTTCCTCAGCTACGCATGTGGGGAGTTAAGCTGGTGATTTCTTAATAATGCCCCAGATTTAGCACTGCTGCAGTGAATGGAATGTGTATAAGTTGACATCAGTCTCAAAAATCTAATTGGTGCTGTTTATGGCAAATTCCATCTGCATTTTGACAAAGTTATTACCAACATTTTCTCAGTCACTGAGTTTCTTTTGTGCATTTGACCATATTTTTGAAAGTATTTAGTAAACTTTACTCAGTAATTTAAAAGAAAAATGATAAAAATCAATCACTGTCATTCACCTATTTAAAAGCATTCTAAGTTGAGCCTCAATTCAGTTCTATAGGATATCTAGGTAAATATTTAGAAAAGTATCTATGAAAACTGGTCATACTAAAATTATGTATAAAATAATGGAATTTACTTCTTTTGAGTTCCAAAGAAGAAAGATGCATGAAAACTAAGTAAAAGGAACTAAAAGAAAAATGAAAGAATTTAAAAGCAGCTAAATGGGACATAAACATTTTTTATCACATGCAATATTTCTTCTTCATTATAACAGTTTAAGAACAATTGTGAAAAGCACTAAGATGTATATTCTAAAAGGTTTTAATTTAAAGCAAAAGAATTGGCACCTTTTAGTATACTTCTTTCCTTCCTGCCCCAGCTTTTGTGATGGGATATTCTTGGAATGAGGTGATCTCTTGTGGAAGCCCACCTAATTCTTTTAAAACAAGGTAAATTTTAAGGAATATAACTGGAAGATGGGGTGGGGTGTGTATGCATTTGCAAGGAATAAATCTTTGTTTACAGATAATGTTAATTGTTTATGTCAAAACTCCCGGAGAATCAGCAGAAACCTAGTGTAACTAAAGAGCAGCAACAACCAGATTTCAGTATAAAAGGCTAAAATCCAAGCCTTGGCAAGCTTTTAGATACTGCCTGAAAAACTTAAACTAAAAAAAATAATAATAATAGGTTTTTCCCTAGGACCAGATTGGGACAGAGACCACATGAGCCCACAGGCCATAAGGAAGTCACATAGTTTAGGCACAAACTTGACAACCTGCAAAGGGTGTGTCTCAGAAAAGCTCCCAGCCCCTGAGGAGAGAACCTGAGATACAGAGCAGTGCAGAGATTGTATGGTCCTCCATGAAAAGGTAGCCTTGTTCAGGTACCAGTTCTTCCCAGCTTAGTCCACAGACCCAACATAATTTCTGTCAAAACCCTCACAGGTTATTATGTAGTTTTCAACAAAACTCAGGTTCTTTGAAGATGGAAACTGAATTTATACCTGGGGGGTTCATTGTGACATTTTAGCACATATGTGTTGTGTGATGTCACCTCACACATGGTGGCTTTGTAGTGAGAACATTCAAAATCCTGTCTTCAGGCTCCCTTGAAATTTCATGTGTCAGCCGTAGCACCCCACTTTGCAGCAGGGCCACAGGTCTCATTCTTCCTGTCAGATGACAGCCTTGTGCCCATTCACTGACCTCTCCATCCCCCATCCCAACTTCAAGTAGTTGCCATTGTGTGCTCAACTTTAATGAGATCCACTTCCTTTTGATAGTGAGATCATGTGGCATTTTCTATGTCTCATTGCATTTAATGTCCCCATGTGCTTTGGTATTGTCACAAGTGACAGGATCTCACCCCTTTGTGTGGCTGAGTAGTATTCTATTGCTTCTTATTCCATTCATCTTTGAGTAGACACAGGATGATTCCCATCTCGGCTGTTGCTAGCGGGCCTGTGTAAACACCAGAGTGCAAGTATCTCTTCAGGAGAATGCTTTGTTTCCTTGGGACATACTCACTGGTGGGTCATTAAGTCGTTGGTCAGCTGTTCCCAGTTCTATGAGGAACCTCCCTCCTGTTACCCATGATGACTATTCTGATATACACAAACAATAGCAAAAGAAAACAAAAAAAGCCTCCAGTCTTGCTTTTAAAAATGTTCATGAGGCCAAAAAAGAAACTGCAGACAAACTACAGACTGGGAAAAAAATATTTGCAAAATGCACTGCTGGTGATGGACTTGCATCCACTGTATAAATGAACCCTTAACACTTGTGATTAGAGAACAAACCACTGAAAATATCAAAGAATCTGGACCCCTGTGGATGTCAGATAAGCATGCACCTAGGTGGTCCTTCCGTGTCACTGTAAGGAGGGAAATACCAGTTCTTCTTCAAGCCTAGTAAAGTGACAGAGCCCCAGACGCTGAGCGCCCGGTGCTGCATGGATGTGAAGCAATGGGTGGATGATGCAGCCAGTGTGGAGGACTCTTCCTCCCCGAGCGGCACGCGGCCTGCCGTGCTGCGCAGCAGCAGCCCCGAGTCACACAACAGGAAGGCTCACACACACACACACCTGCACACCACGATGGCGGCCTTGTGCACACTCGCCAGGAGTGGTGGCAGGTCGATGGCCAGTGCCCTTCGTTGGATGGGTGGTGAGCAGGCTGTCCATGCAGGCAGTGGAGTGGGGTTCCACACTAAGTGGAAGGAGCTCTAAACCATGAAAGCATGTGGAGGCACATTACGACATGAAATGTGCAGTGCTAAAACAGCCAGTCTGAAGAAGCTATGTACTGTAGATTCCAAGGCCCTGATATTCTGAAAAGACAAGAGTTTGGAGACAGCAAAGCAATCGGGTTTCCAGGGGATAGGCGGAAGGGAAACACCCACAGATGGAGCTGGGAGAGTGACAGTGGGAACAACCATTCCATACAGCACCGCCAAAGAGCGACCCCAGTGTGAAGATAGATCTCAGTTCACTTTTCAATAACAGGTCATCAACCATAACAAATATGCATTAGCGCATGGTACTAAAAATAGCAGAAATGGTGGGGGGGTGCGGGGTGGTAGGGAAAGGGTTATGGCAGTGCCCTGTACTCATAGTTCAATTTTTCTAAAAAACTAAAACTCTAAAAAATAAAGTCTATTAGCAAAAAATCAAAATGTAAGTCCCATGGGAGATGGAGGGAACCTGGTCATTCCTCCTTTTCCTTCACCCTTGATCTGAAACAGCTGAGTCGCTGTGACACCGCCCTTTTCCTCCAGACGGCTGGGCTGATCAACAACCTGAGCAGCTCAGTGCCTGCTCTGAGACAAAGGTTCTGGTGAAGATGAGATTGGCTGAGGCGAGGTTGGCCCAAGCTTAGTTACAACAGGTTGACCTATCTTCAAAAGGCGAGGACTCTTGGCCTATTTATTCCATTTTCCAGGACTGAAACAATGAAACCCCAGGGCCTCTACTCCTACTTTCTTTACACTGCTTGAACTGAACAATATTAGGAGCTGATCTACGTCTCCCCAAATTCACAGGCCGATGTCTGTTATGGTTTGTGTCTAGTTGTTCCCCCAAAGCTCCATGCAGTCGTGGGGCAACCTCTTGATCTTGTGCTTAACTCCCGATCTGGTGCTGCGATTGTAGTGGTGAGTGCCCGACTTGCCCTGGGTCAGATAGCTTGAATGCAATAGGAGGGAGGGAGAGAAGCTTGTCGGCTGCCACCGCTGTGGCTCCTCCCTTTGCTCTTTGCCGCCTTCTGCCATCATGAGCAGCTGCCCTCTGTCATGTTCCACTCTGCTGGGGCCAGCTGAGTATGGGCCAAAACCTCCACAAACTGTGAGCTAAATAAACCTTTCTTTCCTTCATTTAGGGTGTCAGGTATTTTGTCCCAGCAAGAGTAACAGAGACAGAATTTGGAACCAGACAAGTGGGGACATTGCTACGACTATATACCTGACTGTGGATTATGAGCCTTTGGGAATGGCTTGTGGGAAGAGACAGGAAAGGTTTGGAGATGTTGCCTGAGAGAGAAGCACTGAAACCTTTGGCTGTTCCATATGGGAGACTGGTCAGAAGTCATAAGACTAAAATGTTGGTAGAAACCCTGCCTATAAATACCAGACTGGGGCAGTTTCTGCTGAAAAAAGGACTGCAATGGTTGTTGGACTCTGGACATTGTGTGTTATGGCTTGGTAGAAAGTTTGTCTCAGTTTTGCTGGTGTCCAGATACTTTGCCTGAAACTGAGATTAAGTGCAGTGGGCTGATTAATCTTGCAAAAGAAATTTCAAGACAGTCCAATGTTGAGGCAGTAGCATGACCATTGTTGGGGCCTTTTAGTCAGATTTATGTTGAGAATCAAGAGCAAAGAGCACAGAAGGATGATTTAAAATGTTGTAAGATAGGTTGGGGAGAGAGCTTAGTGGTCTAATTGCCTGCCTGGTAAGCACAAGAACCCCAGAATCCCAGCATGCCAAAGTACCCACCAAAACTGGGTGTGGTGGCACACACCTATAATCCCAGTGCTGACAGGCTGAGACAAGTGGATAAATCGCTATGAGCTAGAGCTGCATAGTGAGACCCTGCAATAAATAAATAAATTATTAAAAATTAAAATGTACATTAAGTGCTTGCCTGCAAGAGCAAATGTCTGAGTTCAATCCCAGGTTATGCCAAATAAAATAAAATAAAATGTATATCAAAGGGGGCCAGGGAGATGGCTCAATGGAATATGTGCTTCCCTGGCAAGCGCAAGAGCCTCAGTTCAATCCCCAGTTCTGGAAAAAAAAAATTAAAATGTTGGGAGTTTGGCCTTAAAGGAAGCACCCATAAAGCTGCTGACTGCAGAGCTGAGAGTATCTTCATCCCAGAGAAGGAACAAGAGAATAGAAAGGGTGGCCTGAGGGAGGGCATCTCAGGAGAGGGCAGGTCTCTGCCCTTTGCAGCTTAAGAACCACAAAGGTGAAGGATTTTGCTTTGGGGAAAAAGCCACAGAGCACCATGTTCCAGAATGGCAGCAGCATAATTTGTTCCTCAAAATCTGGGTCAGTGGGCTCAGCAATCCAGGCACTTAACTCCTACAGCCAAGAGAGAAGAAAGCCTGGCTACTGCTCCAGCTGGTGTCATCCACATGATGTTGGTTTTAGGTGCATGCAGAATGCAAGAGTTCCGAGGCTAAGAAAGCTTCCACCTAGATTTCAGAAGGCCAGTGAGGCCAGGCAGTATGCCCTGGGAGGGCAGTGTGCAAAGCTGTGAGTGAGAGTGCAGTGGAAACTCCAGAAGTTTGGAAAACCCAGAAACTTGGATTGTCTGAGGAAATCTGCAAGGAAGGAGCAAAGCCAGCCCAAGAGAGAAGCCATGGGAGTTACAACCAGCAAAAGTACCATATAGGTAGAGCCACGTGGAGCTCACAATTTGCCACAGATTGCTTCAGATATTTCACATGAAACTTCAGGATTTAATGTTTTCCCTGCTGGACTTTGGCCTTGCTTTGGTCCCAATGCTTTGTATCTTGCTGTTTGTACCTTTTGGAATGGTAATGTTTATCTTGTGCCATTGAATGTTGGAAGGGTTTAACTTTTCACTTGTGCCGGGGCCCACAGCTAAGATTTTGCCTTAGATTTTGAAGGACACTTGGGAGTTGGACTTTTCAGGAATTCTGAAACTGTAGGACTTCGGCAATTCTTACAGATGGACCACAGTGTCTTTCGCATATGTGGAGGTGGGGCAGGGGCAGAATGTTATGGTTTGTGTCTAGCTATCCCCACAAAGCCTCATGCAGACATTGGGGTTAGTTTCTAGAGCTTGTGATTAATTCATAATCTAATGCTGGGATTATGAGTGTGAGCACTACACCCACCCTGGGGTGGGTAACCTGTATACAGATGTAAGGAGGGGAGAGGCTTGCAGCTGCCTCTCTTTTCTGTCACCATGAGCTGCTGCCCTCTGCCCTCTGCCCTCTGCCACTGCCTTGGAGCCAGCTGAGTGTGGACTGAAGCTTGCACTAACTGTGAACTACATAAACCTTTCCTTCCTTAATTTTAGGTGTCAGGTATTTTGTCCCAGCAACTAAAGAAGAGTAACCGAGACAACCTCAGAATGTAACCAGGTGTGGAGATCAGGTCTTCAAAGAGGTGAGCAAGTATAGTGAGGTCAGTCAGGTGGACCCCAGGCAAGCAACTGGGTCTGACGAGAAGGGGGACAGGCCACCTGCCCACCCAGGAACCTTCAGGCTAAGCCTCCTTCTGTGGATCACTGTGCCTCCATGCCTATGTCACTATATACCCTGCACCCACACCCTGATCTGCCCTGCCTCCACAAGGGTGAGGAAACACACTCCTGCAGTCGAGTCCTTGACTTCCTCAACATCCCACACCAAAGTGCACAGAGGTGCGAAACCTCGCTCCTTCTGCTCCTGAAATGTTAGAAATTAAGGCACATATAAGTTTTACACACTCGTGAGTATGATTTTTAGGAAAAAAAATAAAATGTTGTCTTCTGTTGTTGCAATGTGGGATTAACCTTTAAGATGTCATGTTTTGTTCTTTTAAAAAAGACAGTTTCTAAACTTCATGTCTAAAAGAATTTCCTTTTCAGCTGATTGTTGTGGTCAAACAGCTTCTTTAATTGGCGTCACTTTCTTTCCTTATGGCTGGTTGAAATATAATCACCTCACTTATTCTAGCACTGATGGCTTCTGAGGACAAATCTGATGCTAGCTCAAATTTTTCTGCTTTTGTTAGAGGAATGTGATCAACGATTTATTTCTTTACTCCTAAAATTCAGTGATGGGGGCTGCCTCAACAAAAAAGGATATTCCATATATTTCCGCCACTCTTAGATTCAATTTAGTGTGCGCTTATATTTTGTGAAGTATTTTCAGTTTTATCTGTTGTGGCATTTGTTCAAAGTGACTACTCCCTGTTTGCTTCTCTTTGTTTTTTTGTAAGATTTACTTGGTTGTTTTACCTTATTCCTTCTGTAGTTACCAGCTCCAAGCTTTTACACACTTTATTAATTCAGTTTTTAATTTTCTGTTCCTTGCGTTTTTAAATCACGCTGTAACGTGGGCTGTCTGGTCCTCAATTTACTCTCCTTGGTGTACTTTTGCTTTTCTTCCACTCCACATTTTAAATGAGTTCACCAAGGAGAAACCATTCTATGGGGCCGTGACTATGGGACTCTCTGGCTGTGACTTTTCCATACGAGAAACTCGTTTGTTCTGAGCTCCCTCCTCTCTTTGATAGAAGAGTGCCTTTATCCGCCTTCACTTGCCTTGTCCCCTCTGTGTATCTCTCAGTACTGTTCGTTCAATTCAAATTCAAAAGTCCCTTTGAAACCTTGTGCGGCAGGCTGCAACCCCGCGCGCAGAGAGCCTGAGGCGCCGTGCTGTCTCGAGCGCCCTCTCGGGCTCTCCTGGCTGGGCTCCGAGCCCAGCACAACCCTAGCTAAAAGGTCCAGACTGGATCCTCGGTCTCCTCTAGAGTCCTGCTGGCCCCTGGAGCGGAGCGGTGCTGCGGCTCGCTGATCGAAGCGCGAGCGTGTTGGAAAAGCACTTGGTTGGCGCTGCCTGCTTCTCTGGGCCGGGGGATGCGGCCAGCGTCTGCTCCTAACTCCGACCCCGCGTCCACCCCAGCCCCTGTGCCCGGGGCCCCAGCCGCGCAGCAGCGGTCCTCAGCGCACTCCGCTGGCCAGGCACCCTGAGCTCGCGCCCGGCCCTGCGCAGGGCCTGGCTGTGGGTTCCTTCTGCATTTCCTTCAGCTTCCTACTCAGCTCCTCACCATTTGTCTTCACAGTGGAGCAGTAATAGAAATTTTTGAGGGGCCATACCAAGCGGCGTGATAAACTTTCCTTCTTGTCGCTGCTCGCTGAAATTGACGCCATGAAGCCACATGCTTCGCTTTTCTTGGTTCTTGCTCTTAACCTTTCTGCTGCTGCTAGCAATTATTGTTCATGACATTAAATGTTGAAAGACAAACTCTGGTGCCTGTTTTATTTCACAGGTGCTGCTATTTTAGTGAAATGGGAAATGAAGCACAGGTCGGGAGCCTATTAGCCCAGAAGATGGTTTAACTGGAAACCCCGGCGGAGCCTGCGGCCTTTCCAAGAAGCCAGAGACAGACTCCGGGCCTGCCCAGGTCTGCTTAAGCACTTGCCCTGTGTTAGCCAGTCGGAAGGCGCAGTTCAGCCTTAAACAGGTAGGTGTTCTAGCAAGCCGCCCAATTAACACCGCCGCGAAGAATGCAAGACAACAAAAGCGCCAAAAATGGTCGTGCCAGAAGATTGCTGTGAGAGGAGCTCAGCGCTCCGTCTGCAGTCCGAGGGCAGCGAGCGAGGGAAGATGGACACTTGGAACCAACTCTCTCACCGGAAGGCCAGAAGATTCTTCCATTTTCTCTACTACTTTACTATCTTTCCGACCACGATTACTTTATAGCTGTTTTTAGAAATGGGACATTTAGTTTCCGGCCCTAAACTCAGGTCGCGCCAGCCCCGAAGCAGTGGCTTCTCTTCGCTATGACTGGCGCTGGCGCCGGTGCTGGCGTGGGTGTCGGCTTCCACCTTCCGCACTCCTGCTGCAGCCCCAGAGTGTGCCTGTGCTGAAGAAACTCAGCAAGGGGCCGAGAGCCTGGCAAGGAAGTCGCTGCCTTCCCAGGAGCAGCCAGGTAGATTAGATGAATTTTTTTTTCGAAGAAAAGAATTGATAAATCCAGAAAAACATACACATTTTCAACACCTGGGGCAGAAGGTGGCATGATGACCTCCAGTAGATCCTGACAGGAGAGTGCAAAAAAGTTCATGCTGCGTAATTTGATAACTTAGAAGCAAGGAAAAATTTATTAATAGGGATTCTGAATAAGTACACATTAGAACTGAATTTATAGCTGGAAAGAAACCTCTAGGTCCAAATGCTTAGGAAATTTTACTGAACGTTTAAAGCATAGTATTAATAGTTAAACTCCTATAGGAAATAGCCGACAACTCTTCCCAGCTTGCTTGTGAAGCTTGAACTTTTGTGATACCTGAAGCAGGCAAACACTTCAAAGAAAACCAAGCTGTACCATTCCGCTTTGAGTTTGGTGCAAAAATTTCTTAGCAACCTGTTAATAAATAGAAACTAGGTATGCATAGTAAGTTATGATAGCCAAGTGGGATTTGTTTTAGAAATTCTAGGAAAAAAATGGGCATTCAACAAAATTTAGCCCACACTCATGACAAAGACTTTCATTAGAATGGGAATGATCACTCACAATAGTCAAAGACTGGAAACAATCCAAAGCTCCAGAGCAAGAGCTCGGGTAAATGAATGGGCACATTCGTTCAGCAGTAAGACAGAGTGGTGTACTGATAATCATAGCGGTGCAGATGCAGCCTTGTAGGGAATGACAGAAGCACGTGTTTGAGTAGACATACAGAGCACGTGGCGCTTGTTCAATTCTATGAAATTCTGAAGTTCAAATCTGAGTGCAGCAGCACAAGGCAGATCAGCAGGGGCCTCAGATGCAAACTTGGGCTGAGATGATTTCCAAATAGGCCCAAGGGTGATTCCAGAACATGATGGAAATGTTCAGCATTAGTGGCTGCCTGGGGCACGTTTCTATTGGTACAGCTCTTTGAGCTGATAAACTTTAGAAATGCATTACATGGAATTGTGATTGTATCACTATGCTTATGTGTGTGTGTGACTGGGAATCGAACCCGGGACCTTACACTTGCCAGGAAGATGCTTATGCCACTGAGCTATATCCCCAGGCTTTCACTATACCTTTTCAAAAAGAATGTCTGAGATTGCACATATGTATTTATGCTCGTTGAACCTTTAAACAAAAATTCATGTTTCTCTTGTTAGGAAATAGGAAGAATCCCTAACAGAAAGTTTCCCATTTCATCAGAAATCTCTAGGGAAGTCACAAGAGGGCACTGTTTCTCCGAGAAAGCGCACATAGAGGCCTTGTCTCCGCAAGGCCCCACATCAGCGGACACTGGCAGTGTCACGGTATTGCCCTCTTCAGGAGATCTTTTCCAGGTGCCTTAGGATGCCTTGGTAATATACATAATCATTGTCTTGATTCAGTAACTCTGCCAGGTATCCATGAACTTCTCACAGCCTTATTACCTCTTGTTTTACGGTTAATGAAAATAAAAAAGGAAAATAACTTAGTCATTTCCTGTTAGGGAGATTCTTGGCTACTACAATTTGTTACCAACTGAACTGAAAAATGGCCCAACCTCTACATTTCTGTGAACACCATGGCTTGTACCTCAACAGTGGCCACCAGAGGGCAGTGTGGCAGCGCAAGGCCCGTGGAGCCCGGCAGCCGCGGGAAAGGGGCGTGCAACCCCGCGCGCCACCGCGGCCCACGGACGCGGACAGCCCGCGCGCCCCGAGAAGCTCGCCCCATCCAAAGTGAAGCGTGGAAGGTGACGGGGCAGCGGTCGCGGGAGCGCCAGGCTCCAGTGCGGCCCCCTGTGTCTCCTCCCTGCAGGCTGGTCCCCAAGCGGCCGACCTACCCACGCGCACGCCTCCGCACCGCTCCTTCTGGGCTGGCATCCCGTCCCTCTTGGCTTCCGGTGCCCCATGATTGCCGCCGTGTCCTCCCGGCCCCCTCTGCGACCTCCTTCCTGGCAGGCCTGCTAAGTGGTCTGTGCTGGCGGGCTTCAGCCTGCTGTTCGCTAGTGCAGGGCTGTGCTTCCTCGGCCCTACTCACCGCTACTGGAAATCACCGACTTATTTGCTGCAGACCCAGAATTCAGGTGTGAGGTCCGAGTTTGCTGGAGAAGAAGAGAGAAGCAGGGGTGCATATGGCGTTAGTCGCCTGCCAGAGCTCAGGCCGCAGTGCAGTCTGCATTCCACTTGGCCCAGGTACCAAGGAAGGCACCCCTTTCCCCCAGGTGTTCCGTGCGCTCATGGTCCGCACTTCGGGACGGAGGAGTCAGGGATCTCCCAGCACTGTGTGAGTTCCAGCAGGGAGTGACTTTGCTGCAAAGAAAGTGCAAGCATCTGCAACTGGTCGTTAACGTTAACCTGCCTTTCTGTTAAACTAAAGGAGATCTAGGTCTGCAGGAGCAGGGAGAAGGTGAACTATGAGGCCCGTGGTGCGGGCTCTCCTCACCCGCACACATGCGCTGTTGAGGAAGAGACTTCATCTCCTTACCACAGAAGCGTACAGAGTGAGGGCCCAGAAGGCTCACTCAGTGAATGAAAGCGTGAAGCACTGGATGTGTGCCAAGAGATATGCGGTCAGAAAGGAGCAGAGATGCAGAAGGGCCTGCGGTCGGGTCTTGGTAGTGGACCAGGAGCCCGCAGGGACACTGACCCCCGAAGCTCAGCAAGGAAGCCCCCGCCCGCCTTGGCGCTGCAGCGCCCCCCCCCCCCGGTCCGGGCTCCTCCCATTGCTCCAAGACGACCTGGCACTGCCCTCAAGGCTGACTCCCAGGATGACCTGGGCCATGTTTCAGATCATTCTGATGCTACAACCGAAGTTTCGTGTTCATTTCTACCGAGGATCACACTGGGATGAGGTGTGTCCCGTTCCCCTAGCACGAAGGAAAATCTTGATGCGACTCTTCCTCTCCGAGGTCGGCTCTGTCCTGGGTTAGCCTTTGGCAACAGGAGCCATAATGAAGTCACCCTCATTGGTTTAAGGTCAGCCTGTTAGTGCTGACTCCATCGGGGCAGTTTGGGGAGTGCTTCTAAATGGGAAAAATAAGGCGAAATGGCTAAATGGGAGGAAAGGAGGGGATGAGATAATCCTGAAGACGGTGACGAAGGCGGCAGCAGAGCGCGTTCATCCCGTTTGGCCCAGCCCATCTCCCGAGGATTCCTCCTTGCAGAAAGTTCCTGTGTCTAAATCAGCATGCTGTTTGTCCATAACTCGCAAATAGAGATCTTTGGGATAGATGTTATTGACTGGTAAAGTTAATAGATTTATTTCATGTCACTAAAAAGTGTACACAGAGTGAAAAATAAACCTTCGGTCTCTGATAGCTCAGGGCTGGAGTCATTTTTCTCCACCAACAGCTGAGCTCCAACTCTCTTGGGAATTGAAAAATTACACATGATGGAGAAATTACACAAATTAGTTTGCTATGTATTTCTCAAGTAGTCTGTTGCAATAACTGTAAGCCACTTTTCTTAAACTAGTTTAATAGTTTAAAGATAGTTTGGAGGCTTAAAATACTCTGAAATTCCACATTGTTGGCCACATTTTCCTTAAAATTCTCAACATCCCATTTTTCTCCCTTGCCTGATTCTTCTTGGACTTTGCAGTAAGTTCTTGTCTTTGAGCACCCCACATATTAATAAGACTTCATAGTAATCTATATTTCTTGTATACTTTGCACTTTAAAGATGCTCCTCTCATCACTTCAAATCTCACAACATGGGACAAAAGTCAAGCAACTGTTGGGCTTGTGTAGCCACATGGGGTAGGTCAGGCAGGTCTCCACTCAACAGCACTGCAAGCACCCCGGGCTCAGCTTCTCCACGTGCCCTTTCCCAATGCCAAACTACATGTGTGTTTTTTCATTTCACTATTCCTCCAAATACCTATTTTTCTAGTCTGTAAAAGCACAGGAGACTATTTCCCCTTCTTACTGAGCTGTCTCCTAGTAATACATCCTTCTACAGAGTCCCAGCTTTTGCCTGCTCTGCCTCTTGATTCTCACTGCAGACCATGGACTGCAAGCTCATGTCTAGTTGTTGGTGCTGTGGTCATGCAGTATGCACACCAATCAGACCACGGGGCCTTACCTTGAGGCTGAGCTCTTGTATGAGATGTGGCCTCTGTAGGGCTCTAAATTCAGTACACCTGAATAACAGGAAATATACTGAAGTACAATAAAATCATTCTAGTAAATATTTCCATGCAGAGGATGCATATGCATCAGGAAATAGAAACCATGAGAACGAAGGCTTTGGACCCCGACCTCCACACAAAGGAGTAAAAGGCAAGCAGAGGCAGAGTGGCCTGGGCTGAGGGTTTAGCTCTACTGCTGCTTCTCTGGGCAAGATATTCACTTCTTAGTTTTGTTTTCCTTTGCAGTAACCCAAAGATCTTAATACCTCCCTTAGAGGCTCATTCCAACCAACAGTTAAGCAATGTTGTACACAGAGTTCCCATCCTGCATGTGGACACACATTTAACCAGCTTTGCTATTTTCTTTTTTCTTTTTTTAAATTTCTTTCTTTCTGTCCTTTCTTCCTTCCTTCCTTCCTTCCTGAAGTCCGACACTGTCCAGGGTTCTCTGAATCCAGCCAAACTGAACATCAAGATTAATCAGCACCCTAGACTACTTAGGACCCCAGAACTATTACATCTGAAACTAAAATGTTAATATCCATAAGTAACAGTTTAAAGACCTAACAACGAGAATGTCATGAAGACACGCCATTTGCCAAGGAGAAGCAGTAACAACCATTCCCAAAGAAGAGGCAGCCACTGAGATAGAGACTGTGGACAAAAACGCATAGGCACGGAGGGACCACACACTGCTCAGTACAGAGAAGATTTTGCTGCATGAAGCAAGAAAACCTGTAGGTCTTTTTAGTCTTTGCAAATAAGATCCGTCTAAGCCCTTCATCTATTCCCAGCGGCTTCTAAGTGGGAAAGCATTTCCAGCACAATTGTCTCTGGGAGCTTTGGGGAGTGCAGATGAACAGAATTTCCCTGGTGGGTGTGGGCTGGGCTGAGGGCAGCGCTAGCTGGAAACGGCCATTTGTGCCCTCTCTAGACGATAGAAGGGGGCTGCACCTTGATTTGGGATCTTAGAGGTCATTCAGTCCAGCATTTCATTTACCAAACAGAAACCCAAAACTGGCCCAGCTGAGTTGGACCGAGCCAGGGCCTTCTGAAAGGCAGAGCCAGGCCTTGAGCCCAGATCGCTCAGCTGCTGCTTTACAGGGCTGAGGTTGGGTGTTTGCTCATTCAGATGCAAATGCTGTGTGGGCTTTGTCTCACTTTACTAACTAGGGCTTGCTCTGCTGAGTAAATGAGGTGGACTGGAGGTGTCAAAATCATCAGCCTTTCCTAAAGCATAGTCGGTACTTTTCTTTCTGCTTGGGACTTGAAAGCCTTTCTTCTTTACTCTTCTTATGCTTGAAGGGGCGACAGCAGTGCACACAGTTTGATTTACTTGTTCCAGTGGATGATACAAGTGGTGCGAAGGAGATGAAGAAAATAAACGGCCCGCAGGGAAGTTGTCACTGTTCCCTTTCCCACCCCTGCTTCGGGATGGAGTCCAGCAAAGCCGCTGCTAGGCAACTGGGCAGCTGGACTCAGTGGGAGTCTGGGTGGTCTCAGAGCTCGCCGCCAAAGCTGCGAGACACCGGGACATGATGAGCATCCTGTATCATGGCTCTGAGACCCCGTCGCTGCCACACGTGTCTTTGTGAAGCTGTCCTTCGGTTGTTTCTGACCATGTCCTATAGGTGGGGCATTCCATTACCTTGTGGGCTTCTCAGTCCCTGCCTTTGGCCTCTGAATGACTACGACTGTGACAGGGACCCTGGAGGGGCGAGGTGAAAGTAAGCGCTTGACACACCAGTGTGGCACTGAATCCATTCTTAGGTCATGAAGTCTGTGCAGAAGAAGGGCTCTGAGGGATCGAGGAGGGCACAGAGCTGAAGAGCTGCTGCACAGGTGCTCCCGGCAGGGGACGCTGCGGTCCAGGCATCAGAGGGGCCAGAGGACCTGTGGGAAGCAGACAGGGCAAGCGCGAGGGCTGGTCGGCGCAGGAGGAGAGGCAGGGCGTCCGGGAGGGGCCGATGGGCCTTGTGCCTCTTCCTGGCTTCCCAGGACTTTGCAGGTGACGTGCGTTTCCAGCACAGGTGGGTGGGTGCCGCCTCATGCTTCTCGGGTACTGTGATTCGGAGGTGATCTGCGGAGTGAGGAGGGCAGGCAAGGGAATGCAGTGGGTCTGGCTGCTCAGGACGGTGCTACTCAGTGGAGGAGGCATAGTTTGCCGCTGAATCACACGGTTTGTGCCTGTGAGAGAGGACAGGAGGCGGGACCGGCATTAGCTAGCAGATGAAGACGATTCCAAATAATTACAGCTTGCACACATAATGGCTCTTTCCTTTCCTCACGGGCATGCGGGCAGACAGGCCAGTGCGGGGCCTCGAGGCGTCATTGGAAAGGCAGTCCTGCTCTGATCTTCGCGTGTGGCTCCTCTTCGCAGCTCCTGGAGTTGGGCTGGAACACCTGCAGTCTCTTGGATACAGTCAGTCTTTCTTTCTGTTCCTCCCCAGGTCGGCCAGCTGCTCCGCCTTGAGCGCCCGTCGGACTGTCAGCCGTGCCTCACCAAGCTCAGCTGGTGGAAGTGCGCACCACATGCCCTGAGCAGCTGCTGCGTGCCCGGAGTCACGCTCTGACACATCCAGCGCTGCCATGTCTGTCTTTTAAAAAGGCATTTCTTATATTTTTTAAGTTCTTACGTAATTTCAGACTTAAGAATAATGACATAATACGGACTTAGTGTGTACCTTTTATCTATTATGGTGTGTGCCTAGTCGTCCCCCCAAAGCCTCATGCAGTCATGGGGTGGGGACTTCTAGAGTTTGATATTAACTCATGATCCACTGGGACTAGGGGTCTTGGTACTGCTGGGATTATGGGTGTGAGGGCCAGCAATGTAAATGGACAGAACACTAGAATCCCATCGATACACATTCCTTACTTAGATTTTAGTGTCACCTGACGTCTGGGTCTCTGGTTCAGGATCCAGCCCAAGACTGCAGGTTGCATTGTTGGTCATGGCTCCACCATACTGTTTTTGTGCTCTTCAGATGTGTTCAAGCAGGAGACACTCAAATAACACTGGGGTCCCTCAGTGCTGGGGTCTGAACTGACCTCTCGGTTATGCCTGTGTCCCCATGAAAAGAAAAGTCAGCAATGTCCCTCCTGGATGGTCACCCTAGAACTGGTGCTGACTGTCTGCAGATGACCCCAGCAGGAAGGGTTCAGGAGGTACCTGTGGTGGTGACAGGACTCATGCCTGCCCGAGAACGCTTCTCCCCTGGTACAGGCCAGTGACCTTGCTGTGCAGCTGGTTTTCAGCTCATAAGGAAGAGCAGACTGCCCTGACCCCCACAGGCCAGCCCCCGCCCCCCCCTGGACCGTGGCATCTTCCCCGGAGGACCTCAAGCGCTTCCACCCTAAATTCCCAGATCCACTCAGGACATGAGTGAGGCACAGGAGTCACAACAGTGCAGAGAGAGGGTCGCACCCAGGGAGAAACTGCAAAGAAGGAAGTGGCAGCTAGGAGGGACAGCAGAAGAGGGGCAGAGCCAGGCGACAGTCTGCAAGTGAGCGCTGGCCTGCCACGTCCATGTTCCCCTTTGACCCTTGTCCACCGCATTGACCGGCAGCTGCTGCTCCAGGGCACCGCTTCCCAGCACTTCCTTTCTTCTTCCAGGGCTGAGGGCAAGGGTTCACTTGGGGGGGCTGGGCCCCATCAGTTCCCATTCTGGAGAGACCTGGCAGCAAAGCACAGGCTTGTGTGCCCCTCCCTGGTTTGTTCCAGACTTGGAGCAGCACCGGGGAGTGCAGCCTGTCTTGCTGTGGAAGTGCTGTTCTAGCGGCCACCTTCTCCATGCAGCGTCAACTGAGGCCTCTACACTTCAGTCCTTGCTAGGCCAATGCCGGCACATCCCCTGGAGACACCCTGCTTCTCCACCATCCTTTTGGCCCTTGTGAGAGCAAGAGCCTGGCCTCCACTCCAGAAAATGCACCGTGGATTGTATGGTCCTACATGGCTCCTCTGATGAAACTGTGGGTCATCTACCAAAGAGGCACAGGTCAGCCAGCAGAGCCAAAACTAATTTGGGAGGCATTCCAGTCAGGGAACACAATGTGATGGCTTAATATACAATGCATTGTGAAACAATTACCAGAAGGTAATTAACACAGCAGCAACCGCCGCCCACCCCACCTCAGTGTGTGTGAGGACACGGACAGTCTGCTCAGCTATCTCCAGCCAGCATCCATGCTCTCCAAGGCCCTGCCCTGGCTCCCTGAGTCCCTGGATCCTGGGGCGGCCCTCTGATAAGCGCAAGGTGCCCTCTGTGCACCTCTGCCCCTGCCCAATCCCATCTGACTTTCCCTTTGGGTCCACTTTTTTCTATTTCTCCTATTTGATGATTATTCTTAGGAAGGACCTCCAAACTGGGTGAGGGAGCAAGTAGATTAAAACAGAAGGGAGAGGGAGGGAGAGAGAGAGAGAGGAAGGGAGGGGAAGGGATTAAGATAAAGAAGATGAAATGCAGAGGAGAGGAGTTTAGGGGAGAGGAGAAGAGGGGACAGGATGGGACAGGACAAGAGACTCTTTCTGCCTTTTGCCAGAGAAAATGAGACGTAGATAAGTTGGTCCCATGGATGTTGCCCTATGACTCCATTTTGCTCTGGGAAGATTCAGGAAGGTAAGCATGTATTTTGTACACGTCGGCCTTAATTCCTTTGGGAACTTGGAGTTGAGTGTCCTGGGTCATGGCTGCCGTGCTGGCACATAAGGCAGGGACGCAGCCGGCAGATGAGGTCGGCAGCCCGCTTCGAGAAACACAGCAGCTGGTGGCCTGGGACGGGGACCAAGGCGGGAAGGAAATGACCTTTGGGCCTCGGAGGCCAAAGGCCTCTGCCGCTGCTCCTCCACTGGCCAGGGTGGCTCTGGCCCTGGCCCAGAGGCCAGGAGGCCTTCTTGCTCTCGCTTGGTCCCCGCACACTGTCCCTGCTGCTGTTTCCCATGCTTCTGCTACAAAATGATGACCTTCCCTAATTGCTCCCAGTCCATGAAAGTCCTCATTCTACCTTCCCGGGTATTATTTTTGCTTGTCTTTAGCTGCATAAATAACTGTAAGTGTGGCCTTAAAATACTATCTCCAGTGTTTTAAGTTATTACAGCAAATGCATTTTAATATCTGAGGATGCCGAGCTGTACCCTAACCTCCTGGCCTTCCCTCACTGTTGGGTGGGTTGTTTTCTGTCTTCTACATTCATAGTTCAACCTATAATTACTTCTTAAACAGATCCAGCAGTTTTACCCTTTTACTCTTAGGCTAAATCCCCATGGGTTCAGATACAGCTCTGAGGCATGGGAGTATTTCCAGGGCTATTTGCTTTCCTAGGGGCCACAGCAGTCTGTACCACTTGCTTCACTGTATTTCATTTCTATCTGGCACACAGTCTTTTTCTGTATTTTAACTTATGCTTTTACTAAAAAGAGTCTCATTTTGTGCAGTGCACTACCTGTCTGTCTTCTACTGTGTCATGCCAGCATCATTTTAAAGTTCTAACAGATTCTGCCTCTGTGGAAGCTCCTTTTTGCCTTCCCCACCATTCTTGCATGTTTGGAGCTTTTTGATATGGTTGTATACTTTCCCTAAACACTGTGCAATTAACCCACTATCTTTTATTTTCTCTTTCACCAATCTTTCCTGCATCCCACAAAAGCAAGGGTTGGCTCTCGGGCTCTTGTTGCTGTTTCACTCTTACAGGTTTTAATTTTTCCTTTGGTCTTCTGTTTTAGAAGCCTGGTGCTTTAGAAGATGCTTTCATGTCAGCTGTAGGTCTGTGCCCCGTGTTATAATTGTCTTCAATGTATTTTCCTTGTATTCACTAACAAAACTTTTATGCTGTTTAATAAATTGGTCTTTTCTGGGTCATGTAGCGAGCTGAGGCAGCATTGCTGCCTCTGACGTGGTGATCCGACCTCAGCCAGCACTCGAGCCTTCCCACTCTGCGTCTGGGCTGTGCTGCTCCTGCAGGAGTTGGATTTGGCACCCCAGTCCTTCCCACTCCTGCCCAGTACAGCAGAGCGAAGCCATCGGTTAGGATGGCCACACCCACACCCACCCTTCCTGTTCACCTGTCCTCCACTGAGGGCGCTGCCAGCTCCCAGTCTGCAGGATCCTGCCTATCCATACTACCCTGTCCCTTCTCCACTGGCATGATCACTACACATCAAGGGACCACTGGTGGACCCCAGGACCCATGGCTCCACCTGAGCCTCTGAACTGTGTGTGTGGGGGGGGAGACCGCAGCTGGCAGTGGTAGGCAGAGCCTCAGGAGACAGCAGCACAAGTGTTCGTCCATCCACACAGCTCTGTGCCAGTGTTTGAGTCTGGAACAAATAATAAAGGAAATGTCAGTCACCAGCTAGCAGACCGACAGGTACACTAAGAGCCAGGCATGTACGAGTGAGTTTCCTGGGTTTGACAGCAGCATTATTTAAAATGGAAAATTATAGGAGGACAAAGAAACTCACAGTGGGGGACAAACAGGTGGCAGAGAGAGGCTGGATGGTTCAGCCTAAAAGTCCAGCTTGCTAGAGCTCTGAAACTTTCCGTTCCAAGCCTTACAAAATGATGAGCAGACGTAGTAATGACCCCACCTCACAGCAGAGGGCGCTGCAGTTCGGGAGGTGGCGCTCGCTAGGGGTGAGCAGGTGGATGGACTAGGGTCAGCCTGGAGCCGAGGACATGTTTCATTGAGAGCAGCTCGGTGGCCATGGCCTACGCGTGCTCAGCCGACTACAAGACGCATGTCGCTGTCCACGTCAGCCCGGGCCTCAGTGCCTCGTGCTGCTCTCGGCCCCCTGCGAGGCTGCTCCTCACCTTGCTTTCTTCCTCTCCCGAGGCCACTGTCATCTCTGCTGGCCAAGCTGACCGTGACCGACAGCTTTCCACTTGGGGTCCCAAGCAGTGTGATCTGCACCCTAAGGGCGCCGCTGTCCCCTTCCCTGCCCTAGGATCAGGACCCCCTCACGAGCATGCCCACCAGCCACTTCTTCCCAGTGACGACAGGGTGCTGGGACAGTGAGGTCCCCTCGTCACCTTCTAACTTTTCCCCAGAGTGAGCCATTCTTTCAGTTGATTGTTGAGCTCTGAAGTGAAGGCGTCCTCGCCTCTGAGCTGGGGCGTTAGTTTGACTGGAGAAGTCAGGCCTTGCTTTCTTCCACATGGCACCCTTTCCTGCCAAGGCTCTTCCTTCTACTTTCCCCTGAAGCACTTTCCTCTGTGTGTGCGTGCATGCGTGCGCGTGCGTGCAGAGCCGTGGAGGCCTTGCATGGCCCTGTCGGCCCACCGCACTGTCCCACTTGCTCCATCACCCCAGCGCTCCAGCCTGTCCGTGAGTCACCTCCTCAATGGCTGCAGGGCCAAGGTGGCTCCCAGCCAGGGCCTGGTGGCTGGCTCTCTGCTGGGGCTAAGTAGCTTCGGGCCTTCATTCTGTGCCTGAGTCTCCTTCCATCCTCCCTCTGGCTGTCCTACCCACCATCCTCTCAGTTCAGCATGCGTTCACTCCCTCCTCTGTGAGTCTGTGGAAACAAGCTGCTCAAGCTGCTGTCCAGAGGATGGGTGATGTCAGGACCCCTCTGCACTTTCCAAGCCCACGTAATCCCACTGTGGCTGGGATGAGGAGTGCATTTCTGTACTAAGAGCAGCACCCCTGGGGCCCACCTCGTCTTCATGAGTTCACTCACCCCAGGCTCCCAACACGCGAGTTGTAAAAGCAATTTTGACTCAAATCTCTATTTCTTTTGGCTTCTAGAAAGAACTATATAAACTTTAATTTGGCTACACAGGTCAGGAAAGTAAATGTCATTGCAGACCTTCATCTCAGACCAAACTTCTTGTATCTCACACCTTTTCTGCCAGAGCCGAGCACGCAGGAAAGACTGGCCTGCTCAGAATGCAGTCAGTCTAATTAGCGTCTCATGCTAAGAGACATCAGGTGCTGTCAGGCGCCGGCCCGATCGCGTCCTCTCTGCATGAATGCACACGAGCTCACCCTTTAGTTCCATGTTAAAACATTGCTCGGTCGCCCCAAGCTCCCAAATCCGCTATTTGTTCAGTCATTTGTGCCAGGATAATTGGGAAAGAGAAAGGCAAGCTAAGCACAAAGCCAGCCTGGGTGTAAAGAAGGGATGAAAGGTCATTTTAGTCCTGTACCATTGCTTTGTTTTCCTGAAATAAAACAAAGTAAGGAGTAAGGAACCTGAGGAACAGTGAAAAACTTGAAAGACAGCAAGAACTCCAGAACCTGCCCTGAGTGGTGACCACTGGCTCAGAACCTGGAGGTGCGGTGCGGAGCAGAAGCAAGAGGAGGACTCCCTGGCCTCCGGTGTGCTTCAGATGATTTGGCCACCATTCCAGACCCCGTGCTGAGAGCCAGGCCCAGTGCACAGGATCCTGCCCCAGTGTGCATAACCAGCGTGGCAGTCAGAGGACAGGTGTCCACCCTGTGGGCCCGAGGTGGATGTCACAGTGTGGCCATCGGCAGGACTCTCAAGTAAGGAGCCAAAGCTGGAGGAGAGGCGGGGCCACTCAGCATGATTGAAGGTGTGCGGGCTGCAGTGTTCTGGGAAACATCAAATGGAACACAGGATTTGCATCAGAATTCCCAAAGCAATCACTAGATTCAGGACCTTGCCAGATGGGACAGATCCATTGCCCTAAATGCACACACACAAAGACAGCTGGCCCTGTGAACAGCCTTGGGTTGTGCGGTGCCAGGAAGGTCCAGTTGGAAGCCTCTGGGTTTATCTGCACAGGTAGCAGGCAGCGCCCTCAGTTCACAGAACCGGGGTTGGTGTTTGCAGGTCAAGATATTTCTTTGATGAGTGCTGGCCCACAGTTTTGGAAAGTGTTCATTGTTAAAATTGGGACTTCAGTAAAAATCCAGTGAAAAAGGATTTTTCTAGCACTAGAGGAACCTGAAGAGATGGATCTTGTTCTCCCTTCATGCCCAGGGAGACTTTCTATACTTTAAGCTATCACGGAGGGACACGAATTTCTTCTCAAAGATATTACAAACCAGGAAGGTCATGCTCCACAATTTTTCTCAAGGTTCCTTTATTGAAAGAAATATTTTCTCTTAAGTGACATATTTGTGCTTCATCAGTTCTGTGTAAACACTGAGAAATACTGCTTAGGATTTCTCTGAAAAAACAAAAAACTGATTCATACACTTGCCAGTAGACTCTGGTGTGTGTTCTGTGGGCTGGAGCCACAGCAGCCATGGCTACTTGGTCAGCACTCCTGAGGACAGTGACCTTGCTCCCAGCTAAATTCCCAAGATGCAGGCATGCGACCAACCTGCCCTCATGCCTTGGCCTTTGCAGCCGCCTTTGGCATTCGTCTCCCTCGGAGTCCGGTGTTTTGAGATTCCTTTTTCCTGTGGAGTCCGTTTCTTTGTACAAGCTCTTTACAGCAATATTGTCTATTTCCTTGAAACTATTTTAATTTTATAGATAGCAAAACATTTATAGATAACTTTCTTTCTAAGGCAGTAGCATATCTGATTCTTAGTGTTTCTTTTTAAGAATGTTAGCTTTAATTCAATAATTAATCTAAATACTTCATAGAGATTCTGCTGTATTGTGCTCTTGAAGTAATGAAATATTTAAGAAGCATCTCTTTCCCATGAATACTTACTGTTTAGGTCAGTGCTTAGATAATTTGCTGTTACTTGATCCTTATGGTTTAGATCAAGAATGACCCCCAAAACCCTCTGTGGCCAAAGGCATGGCCTTTGACCTTTGACTTTTGGAAGGTGCTTGGCTTGGCCATTATAGCTAATTTGTCACTAGGAAGCTGGGCCTGACCTGGAGAGGTGGGCGTGGTCAGAAGTGTCTCCCTCGGAGCTCCCACTCTCTCTGCTTCACCAAAGCCAGGATAGGTGCTGCTCCCCTCCCAGCACAGTTCCTCAGGCTGTGGGCACGTGACCAGCCTATAGCAGCTATGCAGAAATGACCAAGATGGTGACTGCACAGAGTCCTTGGAGCGAGTTCTCTGCCGTGCTTGGAGGGAAGAGGTTTATCGCAAGATGCTTTACCCTGAGAATCGCCAAGGCACAGAACAAGCAGAGCAGCTGTTCCCAGCCTCTTCTCCAAACAGAACATCCCTTTCTCCTGAGTATAGGCAGTGTGCCTCTATAAAGCTTTTAGATCAATTGCTTATTGAATTAAGGCTAACATGCTTAAAAAGCAACATTAAGAACCAGGCATGCTACTGCTTTACAAAGAAAGTTATCAGTGAATATTTTGCTATTTATGGGACACTGTGGTGCTGTCCCACTGTGTTGCTGAATGATATGCAGCAATGGCATATCTGGCAGGAAGCTGGCAAGATGCTGTGACATGTGATTACCAGGAACCTCTCCGATAGCACTCTCTTGTGCTTGGAAAATCCACCTGGTTGGGTGCGCAGGGTGAGGGTGAGTCACTGAAGTAACATCTGCATGCTTTTGTCCTAGAGAAAGACAGGGCCCCGGCTGGTAGCCTCCTTCCCAGCCACTCAGTCTCTGCCCTAGAGAGACACTGGTAAGGGAAGGTGCTCCTTCCAGAGATCCCACAGTGCTGCTCTGTCCCAGCAGGACCCAGGCTTAGTGCCCAGTTCAGCCTTTCTCTGGGTCAGTAGCCCCCACCTCAGGAGGTCAGTACCACAACAGCTCCCTGTTCTGTGGGTCCCATGCTCAGCAAGGTCCTCTGTTGCCTGAGTGTGTTACCTGCCCTTACAGTTGTGGAAAAGGCCCTGTGCTGGAGTTTCTGGAAGTAAAGTTGAGCTTTTCCATAGATGCAGCACTGTGACATCAGGGTCCACATGGCCGGAGGCATCACATAAGGTAGCTTTGATGGCACTGGCACGGGGCTGGGTCTCACTCCTTGCAGGTAAGTGTGAACTGCTGAGAAAGCACGGCTCTGGGAAGTTGCTGCTTTGTTTTGCAGAACTATGCAAGCCACCATGGCATTCCAAAATACGTTGGTCTGTCTCCATCATGGCCTGTCATTACTTTTTAAACAGCTGCCACTTCTGCCAGGTTCCCCTGCTCCACCTGGTGTCCTGAGCCCCAAGATGTGGTGCTCAAGGCTGCAGAAGAACTTGGGTTTTCCTGAGGCTTTCTGCTGCTGTCCTGCCTCAGGCAGTGCGCTGAGCTCTCCACACTCCAAAGCCTGAACCAAGCACCAGGAAAGACTCCATTGCCTTCCTGTATTCTCACCACGCAAACATACAGCCTTGTCCTCTGCTGCTTGCTGCTTCCCCCAGACCTTCCAAGGCGGAGGCCCACTCTGCACCTTTGCTCTAACGCAGTGCCGTGTTCTATCAGTTTGCAGAATGAAGGAGTGTACTTTTAACCAGAAGAGAAACCAGGTCGTTTAGTTCATCTAGATCTCCACATCCTCACTGAAGCCAGCTGGTATGGGTACAGGACTCCAGGGATCAGCAATTGGAGGATGGGAAGAGAAGAGAAGCAGTGGTAGAGTTGTGTGGACACCGTGGGGCCGAGCCACGGAATGCTTCTGTGCCGATCCAGAGGGCAGGGCCGGGCTGCCCACTGAAATGTAGGTGTGGGCCTAAGTCACATGGAAGGGAGCATTGCAGGCGCAGAGGCTTGGTGGCCCAGGAGCAGTGCCCTGGTATTTTGAGTTTGCACACATGGTTTGTCTGTCTGTAGAGGTAATATCCCCATGAGCAGAGTGTGAAAGGCTGAGGTCTGAGGACCACAGCATGGAAGGGCCCACTGCCACTGCAGTTTCTGATGGGTCAGCTTTGTTCTTGCACAGCATCCTGTCCCCATCCTGGAGTGGGAGTGGCAGACTCCCAATCTGGCTGCCCACGTCCTGTGGCCCTGCAGTCACTGGGGGAAGGCCTGAGTCATCAGTGCCAAGCAACCGCCGAGTTTAAAGTCCCTGGCAGGCATTCACCCCACAGCTCACTTCCTTTCAAAGAACTGCACAGCAGACAGAAGATCCTGAGGACAGACCTCCAGCACCCCACTTACCCCAACACCCAGTGCTTTTCTCACATACTGAGGTAAATGGCATCACCTTGGGATGGGGTCTGAAGGCTTCAGAACCCAGAGATTCCCGGGCTCCCCCTTTTACCTTGCAGCCTTGGCCACTGGTGGCCACTTTGAGTTTCACTTGGGACCCTGGGATTAGAAACTAAACAACAAGAGGAGTTGCTGCAACAAAGAAATTCTTCTGAATCCTCTCTGTGGAGGAGTTAAGCCCAGTGGCTGGTTTGCTTGGGTAACTAGAGCTCATAAGGTGTGAGGCATCTTGAGCTGAATGATGTTTGTCCCCGAGTTCTGAACATGGCTCTCTCTGGCAGAACACCTGAATGCTTTTTTTTTTTCTTTTTCACGGTGCCTTTATTTATTTATTTATTTATTTATTTATTTATTTATGTATTTATTTATTTATTGGCAGAACCAGGGATTGAACTCAGGCCCTTGAGCTTGCCAGAGAAGTTCTTTTACTACTCGGCCATCTCCCGGACCCTCTTTTTTTAAAAGACAGGGTCTCTATATAGTTTAGGCTGGACTCAGACTGCAGGCCTCAAACTTCTGCTACCTCTGCCTCCCAAGAGGGTACCCCCACAAGGGCGTCACCTAGAAATATCTTATCTCATTCCTTGTTCATCCTCAGTGTTTTAAATTTGGATGCCAGTGGACCATCAGCAGTCACTCACAAAGCCCTTAGTGCCTCTAGCCCGGATCTGGCTAAAGATTGTTGGCTGTGCAGGAGCTTAGGCACCCCCATGCCCTTGCTATTCCCTCAAATTCTACCCCACATAGCACTGTAGGGCTCAAAATTCTACCCCACATAGCTCAAAAGCCAAAACTGTAGTGCTGGCCTGCCTTTTAGGGTCCAGCCTGCGGCCTTCAAGTGCTCTTCCTGCATACAGGGGAACACCTACATTGATAGCTACACTGTTGATGCTAGATTTGTCACTTTCACCAACTGTAATCAGGTGTCCAATCACAGTGACTCTATTTGCCCCAAGAGAGTTTGTGCAGGAAGTCTAGTTCTCACATATCTGCTTGCCAATTGGATGGGATTCTATGTCATGGCCACCCTATTGCCTGACATAGATGTCATCCCTGGAGAAGAGCCCGTGCCAATCCCCAGTTTTGATTATGCTGCAGGCCGCACTGAGAGAGCAGTCCAGCTCATCCCTTCATTAGTAGGACTAGGAATCAAATCGGCCGTAGGAACAGGCACGACAGGATTAGGGGTAGCAGTACACTCTTACACCAAACCATCTAATCAGTTGATTGACAATGTGCAAACATTGTCTGGTACCATTCAAGACATCCAAGATCAGATACATTCTTTAGCAGAAGTAGTCCTCCAAAATAGAGGTTTAGATCTTAATAGCAGAGCAGGGAGGGATCTGTTTGGCTTTGCAGGAGCGCTGCTGTTTCTATGCAAACAAATCTGACATCGTTCAAGACAAGATAAAGCAGTTGCAAGAAGACCTTTTCAAAGTTGTGCACATTTCCTTGAAATATCTTCACACATCTCTCTTTAGGGGCAAATGGTCGGACATCCCAGACACGCATTGTATGATCCATTCCATTGGACAAGAGGTAAGAACCTTCAGAACTTAAACTTAGACCAGTAACCGAATCTGCATGGCCTCTCATGGTGTAGGTTAGCTTGTTTTGGCGTAGGTCCCAGACCTTGATATAATTGTCTATTCCACCAGAAATAATCTGATCGCTTGTGTCATTAAAAGTCACGGCTAACACCTGGTATGTGTTTTGAAAGATCTGGATGGCTGCTTTCTTCCAGATGTCCCAAAGCAGCTGCAGGCAGCAGAAGGCGACAAGCGTGCAGTGCCCGCTGCACTTGCCTATGGCTCGGGGTTGCGCCTCCTGGGGCGTCCCCAGCGCTGGGGCCGGCCACCCGCGCTCTGAGTGCATGGTCCGTGCGCCAGGCCCGGCTCTGCCCGCCGCGCCTCCTTTGTCTTCCTGCCGGCGTCAGGCGCGCTCCTGCCCAACTGGCCCGGCCCACCACGTGGCTCCGCTGCCGCCCCCAATGCTTTTTCACAGAGGATGTGCCACCAGAATTGATTACCTGTTGATCAGCTTAGAACTTGGGAGAAAACCGAAGATAGAAGAAATAGTCACAGACAGAAGTCCTGAAACAAACACTCACAAGCTCTTGGCTGCGAATCAGCAGTGAGAAGTTAGGTGAGCAGGAAGGCAGGAAGGATTCCCACAGAACAACCCCCAACAAGGATGTGGCCCCGGCTGGAGCCCTGAGCTCTCAGCCCAGCCTGCTCCCGCCCTCTCCCTCCCTCCCTCCTCACCACTGCTGTCTGGGCCACCACCAGCCACTAGAGCTCAGCCTCACACCAGGTTACTCTGCCCCCACCCAGCATGGAGGAGATCGCATTGTTGGAATGCAGAGGCCCTCACAGCCGTATTTACCTCTAGTTCTCCTTGGTCAGAATTTTCATATATATTCTCCCAAAAAATGTTTACACATGTCAGGAAAAGAATCTCGGATACATATTTTAATGCTATTAAATTTATGGAGACATTAGGAGAGTAACGCAAGTTCCCTGGGCCACCAACACACAAGAAGTGACGGTGAGCGTCCACATGTTTGCCAGCACAGCGAGCGGCTGCTGGGGAGGCTGCTGGCCATCCAGGCTTCCCTGAGCCCTCCTGCTCCTCCTTCACTGAGCTGCTTCCTGAGTTCAGTGCCTTGCTCACTGAGGCTGCTGCCCGCGTATTTCCAGCTTCTTCTCCAAGGGCCATAGTGTTTTGTCCCAGGTAACGGCATCCTCCAGGGTCCCCCAGACAAGGCTAGCATCTGGTGTTGAAAAACTATCATACTATTTTTGGTTTCCTGAAGTGTGTTTGGTTGTCTCTGTATGTATGTTAACTGACCAGGAAAGTCATCTATGTGTAACAGTGCTTTGTTTTCCTAGAGCTCCATAAATATATAGCCCAGGCCTTTTTATTTATCCTTTTTTTTCCCCCCGCAGAACCAGCGATTGAACTCAGGCCCTTGCACTTGCCAGGGAAGGGCTTATTCCTCAGAGCCATCTCCCCGGTCCACCTAAGGCTTCATTATTTAGCAAGCAACAATTTATTTGACTTCTTGGAAATATTCAAGCAGAAAATAGCATGACACTCTCAGAAGCAGGGCAATAAAGGCCACAGCAGCTCTGGTGGTAAAGATAGGAGCCTACAGCCAGGCTCTGGGGGATCTGCTCATCCCCAAGCTCTTGCAGCTGGAGCAAGACCTCCACTCCTAGCTGCGATTGCGTGGTTTCCCCTGAGAACGTGGGCACACGTCCCAGCAGTCCTTGGTATGGACGACTCTGCCGGGGTGACGCCGCAGCACTGCGCCTCCTGCCTTTGGCCTGCAATCCTGACCCTGACGTATGTCCTCCTCATCTCTGTGCAGCCTCCAGGCTAACCTCCCTCCAGGAGCTGAGGCCTGCACATCCATCCCCCGCCCTCTCTGAGCTGTACCTTCCCTCCAGGTTTCGAGGCTGGACCAAGTGAGATAGGAGCGCTTGCCTGGGCGCGGCCTGCTGACTTTGTACTTAGTGTGGTATGGCCGTGGCTGCTCTTCTCTCCTCCAGGGCCACAGGAGCTGTGGGCCTCTGCAGGGACCTGGCCATCCAGGCTGCCCTGGGTCCTCCTGCTCCTCCTTTGCTGAGCTGCTTCCTGAGTTCAGAGAGAGCCATTTCCTGCCCCTCCTCTGATGGTCCCCGCCCATGTACTTCGAAAACATTAGACATTCATGAAAAGTTGTTCCGAAATGTCAGAAACTACATGCTGGCTGGCTGACCCTTAGGCTGCAATTGTTATGATCATAATTATAGAATATACATCATGCAGCCTTTCACAATGCAATTCAACTTTAACAAACAAATCAGCTCTACAGACAGAGACGTGTTGCCGAATAGCTTTCTCACGCTTCTAGAGCCCTGTGCATGCAGGACACTCGCTCGGGAAGCATGTGTGGCAGCCTCTGCCAGTTCTGTTCTCCCTGCAAGACTGTGGCCCAGTGCTCAGGTAGGCTTCCTGAGTGACAACTTGGCCTCAAAGCCTTAGGGATTCCTGGGCATGAACATTCCTATCATGGTTGACTTTAATAGTTAAACAGGTTTAGCAGCCTCCTGTGCTCAGCGGCCCCTAGGAGCCCAGGAGCCGCCCTGCCCGGAAGCAGACCCAGCTGAGATGCCCATTGTCTCTCCAGTGCTCTGCTGAGGGTCCCCAAGTCCAGAGACAGACTGCATACAGCAGTAAACACTGTTAACAGACTCCTGTCTGTATCTAGAGTAGCATAGCATGTCACACACATGGGCCTTCTGGTGTACACACGTATGCGTCAGCTTTCCTGCAGCGATGCAGTTATCAGAGACAAGCCTATCCTTGCATGCTGAAGAGGTATTCCTCCCATTTCAACACCCGAGGCATGGATGCTGTGGGGAATACTCCACTTTAATTAAAGTGGCAGTTTTGTTGTCACATGTCAGCATGTTGTGTTGTGTGGCGCAGTCATGCTAAACACCCTGGTGAATACAGCATTCTCTGAGATCACTGCATCCCGGGCAGCACCTGCTAAGATGGCCAAGCTGTGCTCCCTGTCCCTGGGAGGATCCACCAGTCTGGTTCAGGAGGGCATTGACCTTAGCTCCTCACTTAATGAGAAAACTCCACAGGAAATCCTCAGTGCTTGCAAATTCGTCCTCAGGGATCCCCTGAGAACTTCTGCCATTGTTGCAGGAAGACTGTGCTAAGCGCCTGACCTGCAGCACAGGTCAACTAACTCCTGTGCCATGGAGTTTCCAGGACGTGTTAGTAAGACCAGTGAGACATGGAAGGCTTTGTGAAGCAGAAATGTAAGAGGTAAATACAGAGAGAGAGAGAGAGACAGAGAGAGAGCCCTCTCTTTTTCACAGTCCACCCTGGGAACTCAGGGAAAGAGAGAGATGGCAGCTCATAACTTCAGAACAGTGCTCTCTACCTAAAATAAATAAATAAATAGAGCCGAACAGCAGCAGGAAGTGGTCATTGCTCATGTTGAATTCTGCTTTAGTGCTTCCTTTTCCCCTTGCAAAGTTTCCCTAGCTGCATCAGACATGTTCCCCAGACTTTTGCTTCGTGGCTCTGTGGCTGCAAGGTCCTCAACCAAGTCCTTGAAGAGAGTTTCCTGTGTGACGCGGGACTTCGCATATTGGAGTCAATGCTGAAAAACCACAGGGGCTCTCTTCTCCCTCCACCTCAGGTTCATTTTCTGCAGGGTGAGACTCCTGAAACTGTTCTCAAGAATCACCCGAAGAGTATGACAAATTACGTGCTATTCTCCAGGAGAATGCCAAGCTCAGGGCTCGCCAAAAGCTCATTCCTAAGCAATGCTCAGATGGACCCTTTGCCAAAAGTTGCCCCTGAGCGATTCAGTTGAGTGGTGATTGATTATCAAAATGATCCCAGATGTTCAAATCCCTCCCTCCTCCTGCACTTTAAGAGACCACATTTCAAGGAACAAATGACCCCCTGCAGCTACTCTGTCAGGTCACTTGCATGGGCTGCAAGCTTGGTGGGACAGACCCTGCTTGTGTGGCTCCGAAAGCCCCCAGCAGCGCAGGCACAGAGGAGCTGCACAGACACGGGTGTCACATCTGCTTGTGTTCTGGCAGCCGTGAGGATCCCACACTCGGCAGCCCTGGGAACCACTGCTCTCGCAGCCTCCCACTACCGGGGATGGGGCGCTGTGAGGCCGTGAGAGAGAGGGGCCCCCTCCCCTGCAAGTGGCCTGACGTTGGGTCACAGGCTGCCGGGGGTGGGGGTCACCTTCCCACATGGAGCCCACCAAGCTGGACCTGTGGGCCTCTTAGCAGCATGGCTCCAAGTAGCTCCAGCCGAGAAGGGATGCTGGAGAGAGTTCACGGGGTGGTGGGTAGGGTGGACCCCGCTGGCTGCACCTGAATCGCCCCAGCGATCCCACTTCCTGGCAGGGTGACCTGGGGCAGGTCATCTCTCATTGCCTCACTCATGAGACGCAGATTTTAGGTCCTCTTGCCACCCATAAGTGAGCACAGGGTCGTGCATTGACTGTTATGTTGGTATGGGTGTGGCATATGATAAGCTGTCAGGGTACGGAATTTCATTGCTATTGATGATGTAAGTATTTCTGTGATTGCTTGCGTCAGCTGTAGACTGCCTTGGTCATCTGTTGAGAGGTTCTACAGTATGTCTGCCGGAAAGGGGACTGCGCGAAGAGCAGGGAGAGCCAGGCTCCTTTCCTCAGGCTGCCCCCTGCGCCCCGCTGGGGGCACGCGCACACTATGCCCACCGGGAGAGCACACTCGGCCTGCTCCTCTCTCAGGCATTTCCTCACACCTCTACACTCCGGTGCCTTTCTATTCCTAGAGCAGGCAGAGGCTAAGAAGCCTCCGAGCTCAGAGCAGCGGAACGCGCCGCTCAGAGTCGGGTGACTCCTGAGGCGCCCTCACAGGACGCTAACCTCAGGGCAATGTGACATCAGAAGGCTCGCACCCGCGCTCCCTGCTGGGAGTTGCGGCTGCGCAGGAGGCGAGGGGTGCTGAGCCGAGGGCGCCCACTTTCAGTCCGGACCCAAGCAGATGCCACTTTGGCCCAGCGAGGGCTGGAGCCCCGACTCTGCCTCTCCATCCCGCTCCAGGCAGAGAGGCCCCAGACCAGCGACCCCTCCGCATCTGCTCCAGCTCCCCGAGGCCTCCTGGACTTCACTGTTTCCTGACGTTCTGTTTTCCTGCGTTGTTCTGAGGACCCACGGTGAGACCGTTCTGGTAGACCCACTTTGGCTCTAGTTTGCTGCAGGTGTATTTCTAGGTAGATTTTTCTTGGGAAGACGTCACCAAGCACAGGCTGGGAGGCGACCTTTCACTCTGGTGTGCAGACAGCACCTGCCATTCGGAATTTGTAGGAATACCCACGTTCTGCAAAGCAGCCCACTTCAGTGAATAGATGCCGTGGTCATGCTGACTCCGCCAGCGGGCAGGGAGTGGAGGTCCTCCACCCCACTCTGTCCTGGCCCCTTGCCCTACTCTGTGGCATCCCTCAAGCCTGGCAGGTTCCTCCTTCCAGGCACCCTCACCAGTCCTCATTTCAAGGTGACCTGAGTGAGTCCTCTGAGAAGTGCCTGAGGTGACAGCCCCCCACCCCCAGCCTTCCCTGTCCCTCTCAACTCCCCCTCAGGCCCTTCTTTGCTGTCTTGGGTGCAATTCTACCCCCCCCCCCGTTCCCCAGGGCTTAGCGCTGCTGTCTTAGGACAGCTAGGTGCGAGCTTCAATCCTGGCCAAAGCTGGCCTGCACTGGCCCTAGTGGGAGCTTGCTGTTTCCTGTCCCATGACTACTGCATTTGGGGACCTGCAGTGAGTCCCGAAGCCTATCCTTGCCAGGCTCCACTTGACGGCCTCCCACTGTTCCAGAGCACAGCAAGGCATCAATCATGGGCTGTGTGCAGCCCCACTGCTGACGCGGTTATGTAAATGTTCTTGCTCTTGGTGTAGGGAACTACTCACACTGAGTGATGCTGGTTTTCTCCCCTTTGTTTGTTTTCCTTACATCTTTTCATGAACGTTAGCAGAGAATAAACCGAGCACCATTACATGTGCATCGAGTGAGCTTCAGACTCCCAATTGTACGGAGCCTGGCTCAGTTCGTACACTAGCATTTGAGGTAAGGTTCTGTATCCTGTGCTCAGACGTGCACCACTCACACAGGTTCTTAAAGCTGTGCTGTGCTGACACCAGCGTAAGCACAGGTGTTCACTGGTGGGGCACGGGAGCCTCCTCCAGAGCCCAGAAGAGCCCCCAGAGCTCGGGGTGCCCCCTAGGGCACTGCGCTGAGGCAGGTGGGGTCCCTAGTCTCTGCTTCCTCAGCCTAAGTCATACATTTCTGCACACAACCTGGCCATTCGCTTAGAGTGACCATCTGCTGAGTAGCAGGGGACAGAGTTGCGAATCACAGGTGTGACTGTGCTGGAGCTTTCTCCAGAGGGGTGAACTGTAGTATCACAGCTCCTGATGCAGGTGATGTGGTGCCAACTTGTGTGGGTTAGAAAATGCTTGGTGGATTAGTGGCACACACCTGGGTGTGTCCAGGTGACTGATAGGTGGCTCCCAGTCTCAGGAGGCAGGCCCACCAAGACGCGGTGGCACAGGCACAGGTTGGTGGCCTGGCCAGACCAAGCAGGAAGGAGGAGGAAGACCCCTTTCCCTCTCCAGAGCCGCTCAGCCTCTGCATCTCCCTTGGGTGCTGGGCTCCAGTTCCAGCTGTGCAGAGACTCGGCCTTCAAAGCAGAGTGTTCCAGGCTGGGGACTCCCAGCTGGCCCTCCACCCTGAAGCCTGGGCAGCCATTTGGGTGCCTCCACTCCCCTGCTGCGGCCAGCTCACCAGCCGGCCCTCTGGAGGTCATGTATACACGTGACCCCTCCTCTGCTGCTCAGAGGGTCCTGCCAGGTGCCCTGACTTCATGAGTCTGCTCCGGCTTTCCATGGCGCGACCTCAGTCACAGTTTGCTGCCAGCACTACGTGTGAGCTGCACCCAATGCAATCCCTGGGACATTCCTCTGCACGGCTGTGTGCACGCAGGTGGCCAGCCTTCTTGCTCTCCCCTGAGGCAAGGATGGGACTGCTGAAACAGGAAAGCAGGTCTTTCCAGGAGATGCAGCACTTGGAGGAGATAAGTATCAGCAGCAAGACTTTTCCAAAATTATGAAAATGCTCCCCTAACTTGAGGAGAACTGAGACTTGAAAGAAAATGGATGAACTGAAAATACTGTAGGTTGCAGAAAAAGGGGCTGATGAGTGCAAGAACCAGCACCAGACCCTGTTGCAGAAGCATGGCTGATTGCGGGCTGACACAGGGTTTCCTGGGAGCCAGTCCATGATGCTGAAGAATGGACTGGCTCCCAAGCACAGGGGTGGCCCAAGCCCAAGGAAGCCAATGGCTGGGACAGGACCCCTGACCCAGGGCTGCAGGAAGGATCACCTGGGGACAGCCAAGCCAGTGAGGGATGGCAGCTGCCTGGCACCTACTAAAGCACTGGTCACAGAATATCACTGAGGGGCCAGTGGTCACCTGGACACTGTGGCACAGGGTGATGCCCAAGAATTTGGCCACAATCAACAAGTCCTGTTAAAATGTCACATTCTGAATGAAAAAGGACAAGAA